>OZ024904.1:88255342-88273753 GCA_964017125.1 Flabesymbios commensalis | reverse complement strand
TATATAAATAAATGTATATATAAATGTTGACGATAATATGGCGATCAAGACCAAACATGTGTACATGCTCAGTTTTACAAATGTAATCTTGGCCACTGAAGCTGAAGAAGTTGTCACGGACACTTTAAAGTAATGTCAGCCATTACAAAGGTGATCTTGGCCACTAACAAACTGGTGTCAGCCACTGAAAAAGGTATCTAAGACACTACCAAAATGAACACTGAAGAAGTGATTGAAACCATTCTAAAAGTTATCTTAGCCATGACAAAAGTGATCTTGACCATCGAAGAAGGTATTACAACCATTTAAAAAAAATATCCAAACCACTACAAAAGTGACCTTGACCACTGAAGAAGTGATTACAATCATTTAAAAGTTATCTCAGCCACTACAAAGGTGATCTTGACCACAGCCACTTTGAAAATAAAGTGATCATAGCCACTTGAAAAAAAATATCTAAACCACTACAAAAGTGATCTTGGCCACTGAAGAAGTGATTACAACCATTTTAAAAGTTATTTCAGCCACCTTAAAGGTCATCTTGACCACTTCAAAAGTGATCTTGGCCACTAAAGAAGTTTTAAAGAGTTATCTTAGCCTGTAAAAAGTGATCTTGGCAACCGAAGAAGTGATTAGAGCCACTTTAAAAGTTATCTCAGCCACTGCAAAAGTTTTACTGTAGTATATGTTTAGCACCAGATCGTTTGATTAATTCATTTCGTCACCCCAAAAATATCCAGCATGAATGATTCTAGTTGAAACGACTTGTTCAATAATGCATTTAAAATAAATGATAAATAGGTTTATACAAATGACAAACATAACATTTTCCATAACAAATTAAAATAATTAAAATAATACTACTTTAAAAATTACATGGTTTAGAGGCTTAAGAGGCTTATATTTTTTATCACCCCAGAATTGCAATATTTTAATAGATTTAATTGAAAATTAATATATTACACCAAAACCGTGTTTATGATATGACTATTAGCTAAATCATGTTCAATAATGCATTTCCTCATTTATTTCACGGCGGCCATATCGAAATCGGCCATAATGATTGATTACTTGTCAAATCAATAATTAAACATCTGATTTTGACTTAATATATGATAGTAGTCGCGATACCCATAATAATATTATGAAATAAAGGTGCTGTGGAACTTAAAAAATATTTTTATATGATAAATGTAGCAAAAATTGTATAGTTTTCCGCGCTTTATTCAAAATATGCAAAATTGGTATTTTTTTTTGTTTCAGTGTGACGATTTTCTAGTAAATTGAGTCATAAAACGGGAAGGTAGTAATGTGGATGTTTTATGAATACGTGAGAAGAAATCTGGAAAGGGAGCCACAAAAATAAAAACTACTCGCTAGTAGGCGTTTTTTGCAGTTATCAGCTTTTCGACACACTAAATAAAGACATTTCGGCAGTTTCGGACGATGTAACAAAAAGAAAATTAATTATTGAACAGCTGTGATTTGCATACAAAGTGATTTCACGTTTTTCACGTATATATCCAAGATCCACAGAATGGCAGCCAGAGTACACCTGAAATATAGGGGAAACGTTGTCACGGAATTGAGCCAGAATTAAACTTATGCTTCGTGCTGATTTGGTCGGCTGGGAGCTCATGATTCTGGCCAGATATCAAAGTCAGTGTTTATTTAGACAGTAGAGACTCCGATGACACTCCCGCCACAGATCTTTGCAAAAACAAACAGCAGTAACTGCTTACTTTTTAAGTAAGCAGTTACTGCTGTTTGTCTTTGCAGTATACTGTAGTCAGCTGGTCGCGGTCTTCTCCTCATGCGTCACTTTGTTGATGCACCTCAGTGTAGTGAGATATATACTCTAATGCATAGATTTCGTAAAATTATGTATTTTTCAAAGTAGGTCCTAGAGTAGTTGTCCATCGTGGGATACCCTTTTCAATGTCACAAGACTACTTAGGATGTAGGCGCGTCACCCATTACTGTGAATTGAGGCGCTAAAATGCATTATCACGACAGTTCCACATCTGGATACGCACTGCAATTAGCTCAGCATAATAATTTATCATAAGCATGGACAGAAGACAGCATTCGGGATTTCCGTACGGCCTGTATTCCGGGCACGGTCACCAGCCTGACGGTGGTGATCCCGGGCGACATAGACGAGGGACGAGGTGGTCGAGCTCCGCTGGATCCCGACTCCACCACAGCACCTTTTCCAACGGTCCCCGGACGCGTAAGGAGAGTCAGACCAAACAGGTGAGACCATTATGCAGAGCCAAAAGGCAGTAGGGGAGGACCGGGCAAGTTTATCTTACATAAATCAGTAAACAAAATAAAAAACTACATATTATTGTGATGAGAATATTGATTTTAACTTAAATGTATAAATTTTAGCTTGCACAGGGACACACAAAAATATATGTAGTCAAAATGGTGGAATCCAAGATGACTGCTATTTTCAAGATGGCTTACAAATTCTGAAAAAGGTCAATAAATCTTATTGTGATGATAAAACATGATTCTAGCTTAAATGTAGGCCTATACAGTTTTCTTGACACCTAAGGATACGCTTAGTCAAATTATCAAAATGGCAGAAACCAGGATGGCAATGACAATGACAATGAAGTTTATTCATTGTCTCCAGTGGAGACAAAAGACCCAGGCGGAAAACATGCTAATGGCGACTTATTCACTAAAAATAGAATCATTTTTTATTGTTTATTGACCAATGATATGTATATATGTGCACTTAAAATAAGCAAAGTTTAATCTTTGCGCTCATTGTTGGGGCTGGTACCAGGATGATCAAACATAAACAATAATTCATTTGAGATACCAACATTAAAATTAGGGGGTAGGGTTACGCAAACGGCTGTTGTTGCTATTTACAAATCTACACATGCAATATACCATATAAAAGGTAATTAAATTTCCGTTTATAATGATGTATTGGATAATGCAGTGGATTATAGGGTTATCTCTGGAAATACATTTACGTTGAAACATGTTTTTTTATCTCAAAATAATCACAATCGACAACAAAACAAGCTAGTTAACATGGTCAATGGAAACGACCTAATAAAACATAATCATTGGCTATATCTATATTTGACTTATGTTTTCGAACCCAGATGTGTATATGCTTATAATTGAGTGCTATCAAGATTTATACTTGGCATACATATTTTTAAATGCGTGATTATTGCAGCCATTTTTGCAAATGTGTGCATAAATTTAACATGGGTTGAAACATGAAACATTGAATTTTGCTTGACATTTGAATGTAAATTATTTCTCCGCTTGTTTTTACATAATTTGGGTGTGCTAAATTCGAATATGTCGGTTAACATTCTATATTCGATGATCTTCATCTTTAAATTAGCAAAAAACAAAATTGCTGCCAAAATGTGAGGAAACCCCCGTATTTTCTATGGTTTTTTTCGCACATGAAAGCACAATTGATGTTTATTGCAAGATTGTTATTATATATTTTTTTCTAGTGTATTAGAAAAGAAATAACCTTTATTTGACCTTTAAATACGAGATGTTCATCGTTTTTCATATATTTACTGTTAATTTTAGTATACCGCTAAAAATGTTGACGATAATATGATTTATTTGTGTTAAAATAGTGGACTGGGAATAAACGTTACTGACGAATACATTTAAATGAAGAAATTTAAATGAACGAAGGGCCGCTAAATTCACTTTCATAAGAACAAGAAACAAAATTTCTTTCAAAAATCAAATGAAATCTCTTTTTTCTATTTGTGGCGCGAAATTGTCAACTGTTTCAACCCATTTGGACATATGTTAATACCATTAGGATATTTTACACTGCTTAAAACGTTGGCATATAAGCTGTCTATCGGTTTATAATATTTAAAAAAAATACCTGTGATATCATTTTTTTTCAAAATGTTTCAAAGCCCTGAACGGTTTACATTGTCGAAGCTTTACGAAAGTCTATAAATGCAACATAAGCTTTTTTATTTCTATTTAGATATTTATGTACGACAGACCTAAGAACGAACCCATTATCAACCGTTGCATAATCTCTTCTAAATCCAGCTTGTTCTTCTGTTACGATGTTATTAATATTGGTGAAGGATGTCAGCCTTTTATTCAAAATACTCCATAAACACTACCTAGTGATAGGCCTATGCCTCTATCGTTATCGGCCAGGGTAGTACTGCTCTTCTTATGAATAGGCACTATGATAGATTTTGTCCACAAATCAGGGTATAACAGTTTTGACAAATATGGTACAATCATATGTTGTAGACAGATAAACATCTCTGCTACTAGGACGTCTTGGCCAGCCGACTTAATTTTTTAATACTAGTACATATTTCTTCATGCGTGATTATACAATTTAAAACACCTTGGTTATACTTATTCACAATCTGGTTTGGTTGAACATCTACAACAATATTGTTTATTGTTTCTTCAGAATTAGTATTTAACAAATTAAATACGTTGAAAAAATGTTCATACCATAAAGTTTTATAAATTCGGCGTTTAGATAGGTATACTGCTTTATCATCTACTACCTGTGAACTTATATATTCTCTAAATGATCTATTTAAGTTTTTTTCAGGGTGAAGCATTCTTCATCAAACCAGTTTTTTATGAGCTATTTGCTTCCTAGGACGACATAAAGAAAGCCATCCAATCTGCAGCTATCATTAACGCCTCACTTAGTAATTTAGTAGCAACATTAACTTCAATAACTCTTTTCCAAAGTGATCATCAATCAACATATGTTGAAAAAGCTGCAAAACATTTCGGATATAAGTTGGCATTTTCTCGTGACGCCAGCGAAAATCAGTATGAGGAAGATCTTGTTCCTCTTATCTGATTGATGTCCTGCAATGCTTGTAACATGATAAATGGCTTCTATAGGCAAATGTGGTGATAATATGTTTCTTCCCACTTTAAGGTGAAAACACAGTTCTAGGAGATCAAATGAAGTAATTCAGTAATCGATTACGCTGTTTTCGTGTACAGAAATGTAAGTAAAATCACCTGAAGCTGTGTGAGGTGAAGAACCGTTTAAAATAGTTAGCTCATGGGGCAGCACACATAGAGAGCAATGACCCACCAAAATTATTTACAATAAGATCTTGAGAAATACGAGATTCGTCAACAAAGTCATCACGAATATTCGACATATCTATATCACTAAAAATATTTAGCTTACCAGTACGACTGTTTAGAACACCACATAACATAATGCTGTAGTTGTTATTTCCTGATGTTGACATGATAATGTCTTCTAAAATAACAATACCATCGATACTATCTTCATTAACATAGTATGGTGAGCCAGCTGAAGGTATATATGCTGCAAATAAAATGATATCTATGGGTGTTTTAAATAGTTATATGTCGATTTTTTAAATCAATACATTATCATAAATTGTATCAGATATATTGAAGTAATGTAAAATATTAGTTTTTATTGAACAAGTCAAATATAGATATGGCCAATAATGATGTTTTATTAGGTCGTTGTCATTGACCATGTTAATTAGCTTGTTTTGTTGTCGATTTTCATTATTTTGAGATGAAGAGAACATGTTGAGACGTATTTCTAGAGATAACCCTTTAATCCACTGCATCATGCAATGCATCATTAGAACGAAAATGTATTCACTTTTTATATAGTATATAGCATGTGTCGACTTGTAAACTAGACTAGCAACGACAGACGTTTGCGTAATCCTACCCCCTAATTTTATATCAAGGTTTAAAAAAAGTTGGTGTGGGTGAGTTGTGTGTGTGAGAGGGGGGAGGGGGTGCACGTAGGGTAGTTGTAGCCAATGACCTAATATGGTCGTAACATCAGCTTCCAAACCCTATCATTAGGACCTTTTCAGTGCCGACACGCAGCATTCACAAACTAAATAAATAAAAAAAAAGTAAATTATGTGACAAATTCCACCAATTCGAAGCCATAGTAGACTATTTGTTGTGTTTAAATAATATTATAGAATATAGAATTTTCATCCACGTCAAGTCTGAGAGCGGATCAGGACTTGGCGGGGATGAAAATTACAGTTTGCCCTCTGCCTTAACACCTAAACTGCCATACAAAGACAAACAGCAGTAACTGCTCATTTTTCAAGTGAACAGTTACTGCTGTTTGTCTTTGCTGGGCAGTAAAGGGGGTTGATCCTGAAGTACACAAGTAGCTTAGTACTTTGACCAATTCCCGTACCGATCTTTCTACCCAGCACAATATGTCGATCTGCTGTTGGTTTAATATTGAACCATCGTGTACGACGTTGGCCCAACATTTAACCAATATCAGCTTAACGTATCGTGTTTGTCGGGTATTTGCCGACGGCGTCACCTCACAAGTCCACCCCAGGAAACACAAAATATGTGCTTATGTTGGCTTAATGTTGGCCCAACGTCTACTTTGACGGCCCAACATTAAGCCAACACCGGGACATAGTCTCGTGCTTGCTGGGACACCTCTTTGTGGGAAGGCCGCGGGTGGTAAATAGAGAGAATTCCAGTACACCCACCCCCTTCCCCAGTGGTCATCCGTAAGAGATGTATAATGTTTCATATTAACCCTTTCACCGTCGGTGCCGCATATATTCGGGTTTTTATTTTTTATTAGCACATTAAGTACCACCTTTTAAATATGTTAAAGATAAAATGTGACATCAATCAGCAATATTTGAAAAGAGTTGACCTACATTTTGTCAAATCTGAATAATTTTCACTTACTTGAAGTTGTGGATCGCGTTAGCGAGACACAACTTCAAGGGGGTGAAAATTCAGATTGAATAATTTGGCGGTTAAAGGGTGAACAGTTCAATGTTTGGTTAGAAGGTATCCCAATCAAAATCCTTATCCTGCTAAGTTACTTTATTTAATTTTTCACCCACTTGAAGTTGTAGATCGCTCAAGTGGGCGAAAATTACTCATAATTAGTTTAATTTGGGATCTATCCTTTACAAATCCTGATGTTTAATACCAATAATAATAACATATATTTATTCAGGGTAGAGTTATTAGCGAAAAAAGTATCTTACGTAATTGCTCCGACTAGACATCTTTGTACCGTACAAAACAGTGTATACTGGTAAAAGTAATATTATTATTACAAAAAATATGACGACAAAATTATTCTTTTACATAACTATTGCTGACTAGGCCTCTGTGTAACATGCGAAGCAGTGTGTAATTGTAAAAAAGATATAGTTTGGTCCCAATAACAATGATTTGATCGACAAATAAAACAAATCATAGACGACAATAGTTGTGATCAGCAGGATAAGGGGTTAAACATGTTATCTGGTAAACATGTTAAACATGTTAAATAGAGCTGGTCGCGTCTATAGCCTTTTTCAGCATTTCTGTTGACCTTAAAACAAAGAAAATTTGTGAGAGAAATGAACATTAAATTCGCAAAATTGGAATATATTCTGAAATCGTGATAATATATAATTAATTTTACCCACCCAAAGTTGTGGGTCGCGGTAAAAAAATCAAAACGCGCGATTATCAGGTTAGAATACGTAGCATAATCAGTCGGTGGAACCAATACAACTGAAAATAAGAGTCAAAGTGAAATAATAATATGAAATGGTCAGTAAACTATTCGATAACAATTCCAACTTTCTCTTCTTCGGTATGGTTGTTTGCACAAAGGCCTGCGGACAATCAAGTTCCTGCTGAGGCTCACGTTTCATTGTACGAGGCGGCGGATCTTTTCATTTCTATGTCATTCACCTCGGCCGCGCGGAGGCAAACAGAGGTATCTGCTTGCTGTTCAAGCAGGCAGTTACCTCTGTTTGTCTTCGCGAGGCCGAGTTGACCCCTGTTCAATAGCACGATATGTGTTCATCATCTTGACCTCAAAAACACACAATTTCGCGCACCCATTATGCGAGCCCGTTTCACTACACGCTTCTTCATTCTGCATGTATCTCCTCCAGTTTGAATTAAAAGATCATATCTGCAACTATGCAAAGTTCCGGATACGTCCCTTTAATCTTGGGAGGGCGGATCTCTACCTCTTGAAAACGTTCTTTTGAGGTACCCTGGAATTTGGGCGGCACGAGTTGTACGCTTTAGTTCGTATGGAAACTTTCTTTTCAACGCAGGCTGTGTCATGGAGCCTGTTGATGATCACAGACCGGTGAGTTTTGTTGTAACTAGTCAATATATATGAAATATTATATTTCGAAACCGATTTTCCGTGGAGGTTTTGTGATAGTATTGGTGAGGGATTGGATTACTTTCGATGACTTCTTCTTTTTATCTATCGGGTATCGAGAACATGGAGAACGTCGTGTGAGCGCTGAAACGTGAAATTGGGAACAAAGTGTTTGAAATGGGTTGCGCCATATTGATAACCCCACCAAAATAGAGCCTTTACAACGCTAGCACCGGCGATCAGACCGACAATATTTAAAACAAACACGCCATACATACCTATACCCCGCCATATTTTTTTTATTATGGCTGGCATGCGCGGGTGGTGTATCCAATAAAGAGCATCTAACGGATTTGAAACTACACAGCCCGGGTATCGAACCTCCGATCATTAAATTAAGAGGCCTGAGAGCGACCAAAGAGCCAATCTTCGACGTTGTTCTAACATTGGACAAATGTTATACAAATGTTTTGAGGTCATACACACGTGACTGCCGTCACATTCTCCCCTCCCAAACCCTGTTGCATTTTCCCTCCTCAAAGTATTTTACATTCTCTCCTCCCAACGTCTCTGCTCGTTCCCGAGTAGCACTCAACAAGTATTTTATCAGAGCATAGTCTTATCCTCAGTCATTAGTTGCCATTTTATAAACTGGCCAAGTTGGGAAACAGACCACTGACCGTATTGTACTGCCTGCCTATGTTGCCAAAGAAATAACTCAGTGACCAGAGTAGTAGTAATCACTCCAGTCTGTCATATACACATACCCGGCTTCAAACAGTTCAGCTTGTGTCTGTTCTTCAACTTTTATTTAAATTTTTCGTTCGCCGTAACCCTTTAGGCCTACTGATCCTATTAGGCCGGTCCCAACAGACACGAGCCGAGTTCCTAACTAAATACATTCTTGACTAACTAGAATATTGACAATTTATTTTGTTCTTGGCAAATTATATTCTGCACTCAGTTTGTACTTAGCAAACTATATTATTGACTAAATATGTTCTTGCCTAAGTAAAATCTTGATTAAGCATGCTCTTGACTAAGTATGTTCTTAACTAAATATACTTTTGACTAAGTATGGACTTGACTAACGAGGTTATTATCTAAGTATATTCTTGACTAAGTATGTTCTGAACTGAGCATAAATTATATGCTCTTGAGTAAGTATTTTTTTTGTGTTTCAGTCTTTATCTCTGTACAAAGCTCATTATGCATCAATTGCACTGATTTTAATGTATCACAAATTCGCCTTTTAAAAATGATTGCAACATATACATCGAACCTATGCTGATTAAATGCTGGTTCACCGTCTGCGACGCTGGTCCAACATTAAATCAGCATTGGATATTTGTCTGTTGTTTACTGAGAGGCACTTTTTTGCTTACTCATATCCACCATCCTCAAGGGGTTCTCATGGCCCAATTTAGCCTATATGTGCACAAAGTCCAGTAAGCACAAACCATTTGTATAACATTATACAAGGTCGGCCCAACGTCTTCGACGTTGGTCAACATTGTATACATGTTATACAAATGATATGTGTTTAGTGGGTGTTGGCCTAACTCCAATTCATTCATTCATTCATTCATTCATTCATTCATTCATTCATTCATTCATTCATTCATTCATTCATTCATTCATTCATTCATTCATTCATTCATTCATTCATTCATTCATTCATTCATTCATTCATTCAATCATTCTTTCTTTCATTCATCCATTCATTCATTCATTCATTCATTCATTCATTCATTCATTCATTCATTCATTCATTCATTCATTCATTTATCTACAGGAGGATGCCTCAGGGAACGAAGAAGAAGTGAAGACGGCCAGGAGACGGCGACTCCGCCGAGTGTTTGTGCGGTTCGCTCAGACCACCTCATTTCAGGGAATCCCCTTTGTCTACAGCTCCAAGCACCTCTACTCCAAGGTGGCCTGGGCTGTATTCTTCGCCGTCGCACTTGGAATAGCCATCTTTCACTGCTTCACCATCTTCGAGCAGTACTACAAGTTCGAAGTGACCGCGCAGGTGAACATTGGATACGAGACCCTGCACTTCCCCTCCATAACTATCTGTAATTTGAACCCGATCCGTAGTTCCAGAACTACCCTGGCCCAGCCGGAGCTACAGCACTTCCTGTCCACACTCAGAATGCAGGACTCATACGCCAGGCCCATCACATCAAAACCCGATTTGCAAGAAATCTTGGACACAGAGGTAGGATTTTTATTCTATTGTAGGCATATCACACAAAATGATTTGTAGTACTGATGATTTTTCATTGTAAAGATTACCTGAAGTGATAAAAAAGCCGATAAAGTCATCTTTCTTTTCTTATAGAAAATAACTGTTATCTGCCTTTGACTATAAAGTGTCAGATAAGTTATGTTATTAAGGAGACGGTGTAGGAGAGGTAGAGTGGTAGTAAGGACATCATGGTACTGGATTAGTTCAACAACCCAAGCGCTGTGGGCTCGGGATGGTGAGCTAATCCAGTGTCACTGCTACCTTGATACATTTCCTCGCATGAATTCATAATAAAAATAATAAATTAATCTTGAGCTTCATAAGTCTGACAATAATTATAATGTTGCTGGAGCCAGGAGTGGTGTAGAAATATCCAGACTCCCCTAGGCCAGTCACTGCCAATTGTAGTGTACGAATGATATGAGTCTTCTTGAATGAGAACTAAATATTTGTCCTATTTGAAAACTAGATAAACTACCCTTTCTCCACAATCAAATATTTTTCAACATTTAACGCAAGCAACGAAACCACTAGCTGATATCGCCACACATATTTCGAATGTTATAATCCGCATTTGGTTTTCACGAAATAGTAAGTCGAACTAATTTGGAAATAGAAAAACTTGTGTAATATGAGAAGCGGCAATCAGTTCTATTAACCATGTTAACTCCATGGACTGGATTATCAGTCATTTTCGTTTTTTGGCATGATAAGTTTACTAGCGGGCAATAAGAATAATACTTTAATATACTCTAGACTGAATTATATTAATGCAATTTAAAATGTATGTTTAATTCATTTGCACATGTAGCTTGCTAATCATACAATGATGATTTTATTCTTTTAGAAAAGGTTAGATACAAGCAATAGAAAAAAGAGGCAGTCGGGTGTAAGTATGAAGATTTTTTTAATATAAGTAGGCTTACTGTACTATGCTATTACCGTAGCCTGACATACAGACATAATGTTGTATTAATAATCATGATGTTTAAAATGTTTTTATTTTAACATTTGACAAAGAAAGGTTGTTGTCTTGCCAATGCCTTTCTAATGTTATATTAGACAAGGCACTTTGTGTCAATGAATTCTATTTCATTTATAAAATTATAATCTTTATTCCTTTGACCAATGAGCACGTTTCGAGCACTGTATTATACTTCATTATCAGATACATCTAATCATATTACCTTGCTTTTGTAAAGGCATGCTCGATTATGGCCAATTCACCCGAAACACATCAACGCTAATATACTAGTAGACCTATATGTCGATACTTCTGTTGTAACTGTTGCTGCCACAACACTTCCAATACATATAGCGACATATATTTTATTCTAATGTCATATACAATATTATGCGTCAAGACATTTAGTTGAGCTCGACTCGAGAAAATTTGATATGATGTTCTTTATAGCCCAAGATAATGTAAACATCTTGGTATTTCCTCTCAAGATGACGACTACAAGTCTGACAATTGTTGTCCATAGTTCTACAGTGCAAAGGAAAACAACAATAACTGGTTTTGTTTTCAATTAGGCAGCTAGGACTACTGTATTTTGTCTTTGTAGACCAAATTTGGCACACTATATAAACATGATAAATGAACATTTCGTGATACTCCTGAACATTGTTTCGAGATATGAACTTATCTCAGCAAACACAAAACATCTGTATAACATTTATACAACGTCGGCCCAACGTCATCGACGTTGGCCCAATATTGTACAAATGATATACAAAAATGTTTTGTGTTTACTGAGATATCCCTTTAGCCCTTTAACCGCCAAGTTATCAATTTGAATTTTTACTCACTTGAAGTTGTGTCCCGCTGACGCGATCCACAACTTCAAGTGAGTAAAAATTATTCAGATTTGACAAAATCAACTGGTCAACTATTTTCAAATCTTGCTCATTGATGTCACAAGCCAATAAATATGTATTTTCCCGAACAGGGTAGCGCCTGCTGGTCTAGTCCCTGTGCCTTTGGGGTCTGCGTTAACGTCAACGAGGGCAAGGCTTTTGTCTGTCGGTGCCAGAGCGGGTACACGGGAGTGCGTTGCCAGGAACAGGTGACAAAATGTTCAAGCAACCCCTGCCAGAACGGTGCCACCTGCCGACCAACGGGCGCAGTCGCAGGGTAAGGTTTTTGCTGTGAAAGAAAAAGAACGAAAATAAAATACAGTGTACATAAAATACTCACAATAAGCGCAATCAAATTGATGGACAACCTCTATTAATTTTCATGCAAGCATGTTTACATATGATTTCTACACAATTTTAACATATTTTATACTTTTTTAATACAGTACATAAATAGGCCATATTATTTTCCAATTATTACATTTTATTTTACACCAAAGGCAGTATTTAAATGTTAAAATAATGTAATTATAACATAAATTATACCATAACTGCTTTATTTTCGGACCGTAATCGTGATATTCAATGATCCTATCTGAAACGAGTTTAACGATTATCATTGCATAATTTGGTCTGACGTGTCACTCTGTATTGTTACTGTTACAGGTACGTATGTGAGTGTACAGCCGGGTACACTAGTGTACACTGCGAAGAGGATGTGGATGAGTGTAGTGGAGCTGCCAATCCGTGCCAAGATCCCCTTGTTTGCTATAATAATCCAGGAAGTTACGACTGCATGTAAGTGACTATTCCGGTGTGCACGAGGCGTTGAACCAATGCTGGTTCATTGCTGGGCCAGCGTCGTAGACGCTGGCCCGACAATAATCCAACATTGGATCAACGTCTCGTGTTAGCTGAGATATAGCTACAGTTTGTTCTCGTGGGCTACTTCTCTTTACTAATACCGCAATGCATATAGCAAACAACAGTAACTAATTACTTAAAAAGTAAACTGTTACTGTTTGTTTTACGATATAATACATGTCTTTGTGGTGTTGCTATGATACAAAACAAATTCTGAAAAGAAAAAAACACTTTTAAAATACCATCAATTTTTTTTAGATCCTATTCTGGAAAATAAGCCTCACAAATCATTCAATCTTTATTAATATTTGAGCACACACTGTTATTTCTCCTTCAGCTATTGTTTTTTTTGTACTTTAAGACGGTATGATTTTTGCTTAAATCAACCTTGTCAAGATGGTGCTACTTGTGTTGGAAATGAAGAAGGCTACAAATGCATTTGTCCCCAAGGTAAATGTGTTTACAACTCTCTTATTAAACAATAACTAGGCCTACAGCAATATGTTTATCGCTATGTGCTTGCCCCTGATGATAATAAGAATATGATGATAATGATAAACTTCTATACCGCCTGAATCATTGGTGATCCGAGCTCAGAGGCGCGACAAACATAATCGTAATCAAACGCATAGTCTCAAAACCGTTTGCGTTTGTCGTCTGGGCCAACCGGACCGCCGAGTCGGACAAGCCTGACCAAAAAAATATATTTTCAATTTCTTCCGGAAACTAATTTGTGTTTTCGTAGAGCGAATTTCTAAAGGAAGTTCATTCTGTAACCAAAAAGGCTCTGGTGTCTACCAAAGTTATGACCCGTAGAATATGCAGCTCATCCATATCACCATATCACCATATCACTGGAACAAAGCGTCCGTACCTTTCGAGATGGCTAAGGCATGTTTCGAATATATACTGTCCACTGGTGGAAGCCCGTATTCTCGTACAAGTTACGATTTATCGTAGGCTTCTGATTGGTCGAGATGGCCATCTCGACCAATCAGGAGCCTACGATAAATCGTAACTTGTACGAGAATGCGAACCCTGATAGGTCAGGAAACACAATTTAAATTTGATTCTGTAACGACCATGCAACCAGTGCAGAAATTTTAGAAGAGGAATTATGTGACAAAAAACGAAGAGACTTTATTACAACCCGCGCCAAACAGTTCTGTACACCCTAGAGCTTTGTTATATATGTAAACCATCGAGGCATGCCCTGAGTTTTTTATGCGTCCGCCACGGAGGCATTATGTTATTAGGTTGTCCGTCTGTACGTCTGTCCATTGTTTTGATTGTACGTCCACTGTCTGTCCGTCCGCGCAAGTTAAGTCCTGCAGCGAAAGCGTAACATCGTCGTCAGCGGCGAAGAACCTTCTAGTTTTCATACATACTCACATATGTGTAATGTGTAAATATTACCGACGGTAAGTGCATGCATACTGTAGATCGTCAGTAAGCGGGTGATTTCACTTTTGTTTGCATGGTAGTTAAGTAGATTATACGGTGAGATATGCAAGCCCCGTATTGGCTTTGACACATGAAAACAAAAATATAAGTGCGTGTTCATGTTCCAAGGTCATATCTCGTCACTTTAGTTTTAAAAGCTACATAAGGGCTGTTTGATTATACTGATTATATTGATTTCTTGGATATAAGAAGTTTTACATACGCCCAGATTCTTAATATGATCATTAAAAGTTATGTCTAAATCATTTCTAGATTAAATATATATAGGTATGTATATCTACCAGTATATTGGCATGCAAAGTCAAAAGGGGGTAACTGCTTACTGTCAAAGTAAGCAATTACTGCCTTTTGGTGTGACAGGGCTGTTTTCTGGCATGCAGAGCCAAAAGGCAGTAACTGCTCACTTTTAAGTAAAAAGTTACAGTCTTTGCAGTAAACAGTTATTTTCTTTGTCTTTACTTTCTTTGGCTTTACGGAGCAGTTGACCCTTGTGCTACTGAATTGTTCGTGAGTATTTTTCATTTATTTAAATCTGGAATTGCTAGCGCAATTTCCAGCTTCAAATGAATGAAAAAAAATACTTAAGAAAAATGGACGTATCCCAAACTGAATTATTTGATTAACTAAGCATCCATGTTGCAAATTTTAGCAGTATTTTATTTTGCCTGAATTGTGTTTGAAAACGTATACACGTCCTTACCAGCACAAAGGTCGATACAAATCTACCATCGGGTATTCTTGCTGCTGCAGGTTTTGTCCAGTCTTCAGACGGTAGACACTGCTCCATCGTGATCAACTACAACCCCTACCAGTCCCTGCTGAACATGAGCAGTGACTTCTTGACGTACTACCCCGAGGAAGACGACCAACAACTGGAGGACTACGGCAGCGGAGAGCTGGCCGTCAAGTTTGTGGTGGAGGAAGAAATGAAGGAGCTGCTGGGAAAAGAGGAAGAGTGAGAGTAGTAGCCCTTTCAGCTCAGGGACCGACTTTAGACGTCAGAATCTGACGTCTGTAGACGCCAGATTCTGACGTCTAAAGTCGATCCCCGCACTAAAAGAGTAAAATAGTTTTAATGGTCGTAGACCCATAACATAGGTATTCAGAGGTAAGAGATAACTAAGACTTTTATAATGATTTCAAAACGTTTGTTCTCTTGGATTATAAAAAAAATATGTCCGCGCTTTACTGTTTAATAGAGCACAAGTAGCTGTGGTACATTTATAAAACCGAAAAAGTATTAAGATTTAGCATTTTGTAATACTCTTCATGTGCACAATTTACAAGAGTTTTGGCACATGCTGGAAACATTACAAGCGCAATGAGTAAATGAAGGAACCTTTGCTCTGCGAAGCCAATAGTCACTAACAGCATAAGTACAAGTATTAAAGGTTTGCAAAATATTGTATTTTAGCTTTGCACGGTAGATCTGCTGCGCACTGATGCTTATAAAGTAAAAAATCAGCTCCAGTGCTATTTCCGAGGTGCATGCCGTTTCGGATATTATATAACTGCGCTTACTGTATTATAAATTATAAAAAATATAACCAATGTTAATACTTTATGCGGTGAACTATTGCAACTAAACGGACTGTTCTAAAACCATCAATAACGCCCCAAAACACTCTGTAAATACAGTAAACTGTTAACCCTCACAATGCTGATTTTTTTTGTTTAAGCCATGGAGACTGAAGGGTTTTCTCCAATTTGAAATCATCATAAATGTCTTAGTTAGCTTTTTCAGCTTCATTTGAATACCTATGTTATGTATCTGCGACCATTATACAATCTTTATTCTATCAGTGCAGACCGTCTTTATACGTAAGAATCTGACGTATAAAGACGGTCCCTGCGCAGGAAGTGTAATTCATTTAATCCATTTTATTAGCCGTTTAAATCGCATTTATTGGAAACGAAAAATTAAAGATCAATATTTGCAAATGTTTAGTCCTAAATTAAACCAATATGAGTCATTCCCACCCACTTGGAATTGTGTGTCCCAGTAGTGAGACAAATGAAACGAATCGGGCTTTAGGCCACCTTTGTGCACATATAGGCTAAACTGGGCCAGGAGAACTTCCTGAGGATGGTGAGATGAATGAGATGACACTGTCCTCCAGACACAGGAATCGAAATTCTTTACACAACTTCAGTGGGAGATAATTTAAATGATTCAATTGATTGCTATAAGGGTTAGGCTATTGAATTATGAATAATTCAAAAGCATGAAGAAAGTTATCAATGTAATAAAATGAATCGGGCTTTAGGCCACCTTTGTGCACATATAGGCTAAACTGGGCCAGGAGAACCTCCCGAGGATGGTGAGATGATTGAGATGACACTGTCCTCCAGACACAGGATTCGAAATTCGAGCCCTGGCGGTCTGAGGCCGAGCACGCTACTTCTCGGTCACGGAGGCTCCCCACAATACTGACTTTCACACGTGGATGGGGAGGAAACATTTTTAGTTTCCTTCAAACCGCCGAGACCGGGAACCGAACCCCGAACTCTGGCGTGAGTTATCAGTGTTAACACCTGCAGAATGATTTGAGCGGCAGGTCGTATAAAAACGTGTTGGATAAGCTGCCTGCTTGGAAAGTCGAAGATCGCGGGTTAGTCCCCTGTTCTGGCATTCAAGTTGCAAAGAAACAAAATGTGAAGATTCAGTATTGTGGGGAGCCTTCGTGACCGAGAGGTAGCGTGTTCTGCCTCAGACCGTCAGGGCTCGAATTTCAAATCATGTGTCTGGACTTTGGAGGGCAGTGTCATCACATTTATCTCACCATCCTCAGAAGGTTCTCTTGGCCCAGTTTAGCCTGTATATGTCTGCACAAAGGTGACCTAAACCCCATTTATTCATGTGTCAGTTCACTGTTTTGCAGACAAACACGCCTTGCTATGGGTCACCAAAAAGAGGTCATGATACTCAATTGTGTCTTCAACGGCAAAGTTTGTTCAACCGCGTGAGTATTGCAATTCCTTTCTTCGATCGCAAACCCCACCAAGCAAAGTGAGACGCTCATATATAGTTGGATAAATATTGGGCCACCGTCTCCGACGCTGACCCATTATTAGGCCAACATTGGATCATTTATCATTTGTTTACTGAAGCATCACATTTTGTAGTATAGCCCGTGGTTTTAAATGATTGAAGAATTACAAATTCATAAGAATAACATATACGAACGGAAGACGGGTCTAATATTAACTATCATTACTATTTTCTAAAGTAGTAACAGACTTGACAATTTATTATTTTAAAATAATTTATTTGCAGTGAGTTTCAAAACATATTGAGCCCAGCTTATGGCAATTGCTTTTCCTACAATCATCCTAAAATTCGACAAAGCTCTTACAAGTCAAAGCGAAGCGGATCGCAATATGGTAAGCTATAATATTTACAAAACAAGTAACTAATATGACCAGATAGAGTACTTTTGTATTTGATATATACCCTTCAAGGGCATTATTAAAAAATCAACATAAAATAACTATTTTATATGTTGCCAGGATTATCGTATTTCGTAGCATACCTGATACCTCACACCTGCTTGTCGAAACCAGCTTTTTTGTGGCATCACAGAAAATGTGATATTAAAGCTACAAGGTGCACTAAACTGTTTAACACGTGTTTCTTCGTTTTGTCACATTTTTTCTCATGTATTAAACATGTTAAATCGGCTTCTTCCTCGAAAAATAATTTTATTTCGCCCTTCCCTGAGATAAATGGCTGTGCCCAATGACTAGAACCTGTGTTTCCTCCAAACATGCTCGTTAAGTAACGAACATGTCA
>OZ024904.1:88155342-88250342 GCA_964017125.1 Flabesymbios commensalis | reverse complement strand
GTTTAACATGTTTAAACACATATATTTCATTTCCATCGCAATAACAGTAATTTAATTAAACGCTTAATGAAACTGATTAGAACGACTACAGTCGTGCTTAGCGCTTAAAGTGACCAGTGAATCAGGCTAAAATCGATAAAAAATCGGTAATTTAATTTTAGCTTCCTAATATGACCAAAGATTATGATGTAAGCATGCCATAGGCTAGAACTGAAAATTTTTTTTATTATTTTTGCGCCGCGCATTTACTTCTCATGCGAGATATAAAGACGAAATTTATTGAGAAGCCAAAATAAAATTACCGATTTTTAATGATTTTAGCATGATTGCGCAATTGATTCTACTAATCATTTTACATAATTTGTCAGCCATAATTTAACGCTTTGGAAAACCAAAAGGCTGTATCTACATATTTTTAAAGTGAGCAGATACTGCTTTTTGGTTTTGCAGTAGTATGATACCTCCCTCGACGCATTTGTGTTACACGTGGGCGGGGGCCCTAGGGTAATGGTTAGCACCGCTGCCTTTCACACCAGAGTTCGGGGTTCGGAATTTCATTTTGTGTTACACGTATTCTGAAAAATCGGGAATTTCATCGAATGACCGTGTAATACGCCTCAACAAGGGTGTTCTGAGCTCTTACTTGAGATAAATAGTTGTTTATTTCATAAAATGGCATCATTGTTTTTTTCCACCTCCGGCAGCAATTCTAACCTTAACCCTTTCAGTGCGCGGATCGTCTTTATACGTCAGAATCTGACGTCTGTAGACGTCAGATTCTGACGACTAAAGTCGATATCCGCACTGAAAGAATTTAGATATTTCTAATGTCCGTAATGATGATTTCAAATTAAAAATCCCTTTGGTCCCCACGGTGTACACAAAAATAATCAGCGTTGTAAGGGTTAGGTGAATGAAAATGACAGTAAACAGCTGTGGGCTGAGAGAGTTAGGAAAGCAACATAAATCATGATGCCCTCGCCGTAGGAAAATGGCGTGGCCTCAACCTTTAAAGCGCTGAAATATTTTTGTATAAACCAAGGGTTTATTGCAATTTTAAATCATCATAAATATCTTAGTAAGCTATTTCCAATTTATTTGAAAACCTATGTTATGGGTCTACGGCTATTCTAAACATTATTTACTCTTACAGTGCGGGGATCGACATGAGACGTCAGAATCTGACGTCTACAGACGTCAGATTCTGTTATTTCATGAAAACGTAAATATAAAATAATGTTCGCTTGGTGCGATCTAAAATTGTAATCTAAGTTTCTTGTTATTTTCTTATAAAACTGGTTTTATGAAAACCTTTGCAAACCATGTATTTGCATATCCAACATAACACCTTTACGTGATTTCATTGTAAATTAACGATTTTATTATCACTCTTAAATTGCAGACAAAATTGTGATGTTACACCCCCCACAATAAAATATATGACACCGTTATATAAACGGCTATGCGGCTCTACACTTTGATCCGTGTTATGTTATATTTGTTTCACTTGTTTTGTTTACAGAGAAACTGTGCGTTTATGAGAAGCGTGCTGCATTTGAGACGGGTACCATCGGATGTTCGTGTGAGCAGGCGTGCAGGTAAAAAGAGATTATTTAACACTAAGATGTATTATGTCCCTGTAATTCAAATGGAGAGATTTGGTAATGATCACTGTTAATGACTAAAATCCCTAGTATGAAAAAATGAAATTTGACATTTTCTAATCAAAAAACAATCCAAACTAAATGTTCCCTCTGCATTTTAAAATTCGAGTATATTTGGTTATTTTTCTGTTTTCTTTTACATTAATTATACTTATTTCACGCACATAAACAATAAAAGGGAAAGTACAAAGCAATTAATTAGTGCTATGTATTACTACCAAAATAAAGTTTCCTTAAAGTTTATGTCTTCAACATTTTAAACTAATACAAATTGTCATCATTTTAAATGGCTTTATTCTAGATAAATTTACTGAACGTAAGATATTTAAGAACTTTTATTTCCAAAATATTATTACTTTGTTTTTTTTGGCAGCGATCGACAGCTTTATATGCTTAATTATTTTGTTTTCTAGATAGCAGAGTTATAATATTATAAACATACAAACATTGACATTATTTCGATCTGACTGATCTAGTGTGGGCCTGACTAATGTTCATTTCTAGGTCATCGACATTTGATGTGGAAATATCAAGCAACGATTGGCCGGATAAGGCATATTGGGTGAGCAATAAGGTTTTCTAATCGTGTAATCGTGTGAATGTTGTACAAATTCGGATATAATGACTACCATATAGTTTTACTCGTATTTTTGTATTATATGCATGTAATCGTACAATACACAAACTGTAACAATAGACGAGCAAATAAACAAGACAAATACAAATTAGTTTTTTTTAATAATTGCATGTGTTTATATGTATACTATTTTTAATTTTCTACATATGGATATATGGTCATGTAAAAACAAATTGTTTGACCTTGTCATGGAGATATATGATTTATATTACTATATCTCATTATATGACATGCCGATAATGTGAATCACATGTGTTGACTGTATCCAGGCGCCCCTTATATAAATAGATGATCAGTTGTTAGTTTTTAGTTGACAGGTAAATAATTTTTGTATGTTTCTATTTTGTTTGCTTGTTTGTTCATTTGTTCGTTCCTTCGTTCGCTCGCTCTTTAACTCGTTTGTTTGCTTGTTTGCTTGCTTGCTTGCTTGCTTGCTTGCTTGTTTGCTTGCTTGCTTGCTTGCTTGCTTGCTTGCTTGTGCTTGCTTGGTTATTTGATTTTAGGCTTTTTTGTTTATTTCGTCTGCTTGCTCGTTAATTCGCGTGCTATATGTGCTTTGCTCCCTTGTTTCTCTGTTGTGCTTGTTTCACGCTTTCTCCCATTAATTTTGTTTTTTTTTGAACACGGAAGTGTTATACGTTTATGTTACACACACAGTCCATTCACTTTTTTTTTACAGTACAGCCTGGTGAATTTGGCATGCCAACAAGACGAGTACGGATGTTGGCAACTGCAGCAATATTTGAGTGAAAAAGAAAGGCACGAGGCCCTGAGGTATAACATATATTCATTAATATTCAAAGTACTAAAAGTAATAATTTAAATTTTCACCCACTTGAAATTGTGTCTCGCTACCGCGATCCACAACTTCAAGTAGGTGAAAATTACACATATTTGTTTAATTTGAGACGAAACATGTGCACATCTTGATGTTCAAACACTTATTTCGTTCCCAATAACAGTGATTTGATCCGCTAATAAAACAACTTTAAAACGATTATAGTCGTGCTTAGCGGATTACGTGTTAACACTTAAAGGGACTGGCCCAGGCTAAAATCATCAAAAAATCGGTGATTTTATTTCGGGTTCTTAATATGACCATATGATGCAAACATGTACATAGACTAGAACTGCAAATTTTTATAATTTTTGTGCTGCGCACTTACCAGTTAGACTAGATATAGAGACGAAATTCCCGCATTTCCTATTTTCGACATGGTTGTCAATAATTACAAATCAGGAATTTCGTCTCTATATCTAGCCTAACTGGTGAATGCGCAGCACAAAAATTATAAACATTTGCAGTTCTAGTCTATGTACATGCTTACATCACATGGTCATATTAAGAACCCGAAATAAAATCACTGATTTTTTTATGCTTTTAGCCTGGGCCAGTCCCTTTAACCCTCACAGTGGAGGGATCGACTTTAGTCGTCAGAATGTGACGTCTGTAAACGTCAGATTCTGACGTCTAAAGTCGATCTCCGCACTGTAAGAGTAAAAATATTTCTAATGGCCGTAGACCCATAACATAGGTATTCAAATGAATCGGAAATGGCTGACAAAGCCAGTTATGGTTACATTCGAATAAGAAAATGTGAAGGAGAAATGAACAATACATTGTGCAATGATAATCCATCATCCCCCGACCCGTTTCACCGTGTACCTTCAACCATTTTTCCTACCTGATTAATTATTTTTTGAAATAATGTGACCCGGGTTCGTCGTGGGAGAAAAAGGTAAGACTCGGTTTCAATTCTGGTTCATTGAAATAGTTCATCTACAGCCATTCAAGCACAATACGTTCACACGCTACCGCTTGAATGTTGGGCCAGTGCCACAGACCTTTGTATGATCACTTCCACTATAATTATTTGCCCAGACAGATTGTACATTTCCAGTATTTTTTTGTTATAATAAAGAATAATCAGTGGACAAAAGTCCACAGAACTGCAAGTCGTCGTGATATATAGCCTAATGCTTTAGACCCTGTTCGTTTCGCATTAATCTCAAATTAGTTTAGTGATCCGTTTTGCTTCGGTTTGTATTACCGAAACGAATTCCGTGAATTGATAGCAGTTGCCGCCAATCTAGAAATAGTTTGAGCCAAAGAAACCATCTGATTTGGCAATACGATTCCAGATACAAATTTACAGCCAATCTAAAAACAGCTGGAGCCAAAAAAATGTATCGTTTGGCAAACCGGTCCAACATCCAAACAACGAAAATCTCATGCAGGCAGTTTTGATAGTTTGGTCAATCCGGTTCTAGTTTGTACAGGTCTGGTGCGAACCAAAGCTCTGGATTGGTAAACCGATTTAAGATCGGTACGAATGGAACGGGGCTTTAATTTGTTGGCCAAACTAAAATCACTCCACCTGGTCTGTGCATTGCCGATATGCTGAAAACTGTTAACAATGAGATGTTAAACAATCTCTATCCACTGCATGGAAAAGACCAAAATGCAGATGTACAGAAAAAAAATTAATGTGAGAAAAACGGGGATATATTGCCACATACGTATATGTAGGTCAATCAAATACTGCCACGCAAAAGCAAACAGCATTAACTGTCCACTTCACAAGTAAGCAGTTACTGTCGTTTGCCTCCGCAGCGCAATATACTTCTTGGCACCTTCGTTTCCAAACTTGGCAACCACACCGATGTTGTGGATTTTATTACAGCAAACACGAGACGTTGAGACAATGTTGGATTAATGTTGTTCCAGCGTCGGAGACGCTGGGACAACATTAAACCAACATTGTCCCAACGCCTGGTGGTTGCTGGGTTGTAGCTGAATGGCACATTACCACACAAAGATACGACTCCAGGCAAACACACTAAATACGTTCACCCAATGTTGATTTAACATTGGTCCATCGTCTGCGACGCTGCCCTAATATTAATCCAACATTGAGTGAATGTTTCGTTTTACAGGGAGTTTTACATGGACGGCAAACTGCCAATGTTTGACCAATCAAATAGTGATCATTGTGCGCCATTAACGCACTTCTACGTCGCCGGTTTGCTGTCATCCTCGTATTATTTTGTTATTATTTTGTTTTTGACCAATAGGCCCTACATATGTCTAATACAGATACAAAAATAGCCATCAACTGATGGCAGGACCCCTCAGCCGTAGGCTCTGTCCACCAATATCAAGAAATAATGAGAAAAAAATGACCCCCACTACCACCATGTTATTTTTTTTAAATGGCTGCGGCAGCCATTTTGTTTTTAATGGATTCATCCCAAAAAATAATCAGATCATCAGAAATACCTAGAGAACAACCAGACCAAATTTGAACGCAATCCAACCAACGGTCCATAAGTTATCGTGCCCACAAGCTTTTCAGGCGGCCATCTTGGAAAATGGCCGCTTAGGGCTTGGTGCTAAAAAAATATATGGGATAAATTGCCCAGGCACATAGGTCATGTCTGCAAAAAATAAACAAAATTCATCAGTTAACTTTTTAGTAAGAGCAGAATTTCCAACCAAACACTCGACCGACCCCCGGCCGAACGCCTGCCTCTGGAGATCACTATACCTCATTAATGGCTGAGGGGTAAAAAGAAACATATATTACAACATGGGTCGTGCTGCGCTAGAGCAGGCTTATGCAAACCTCTCGAAGCTGAGCAACAAATGTATAGTCAACATATACATCTACAAACAAAAACGTATATTAAAGTATAAATAGTCTAAAAGATAATATACATAATATAATTTTTATGTATCAAAAAAATACACTCTGGATAGCGTAGAAACCTATAGAATAAATACAAGTATATGGTATTTGTGAGAGCGATATTTGTGAGAGCTATTTTAACATATAAAACTGTCTAAAATTATTATCATTAGTCTAAAATGCATCGGCGGAATAACAGTTGGTACAGGCTATGCGGAAGTCATCCAAATGAAATTTTAACAAAGGTACAACGTCCCGTAGTTATTCCACTCTAATGGGTGCCAGATAGAACACTGACAGCCCCTGCAGAGAGATGAGGCGTCACTTTTTCCAATGTAGGACATATGTGTATAATGTGGTCAAATTCTGCTTCAACCACGTGTGGGATATATCATGTGAACGGGGCCCGATATTTCACGGTCAAATCATATGCCATAGATTCCAATGGTTCTTTCTATTTGTGATTAGTTATTTGGTAACATGATTGACTGTCAATGTATTTCATATCCTGGGAATTTAATTAGTTTATATATAGGGTCCCATAGAATTCCATGAAAAGTATAAATGAGTTCTGGTGAGGTCGCCATATTATTTGCTAATTAATCATAGGCAGGTAGTTGTAAATGAGAATTATATGATTCCATATTAAATAATGAAAACCTCCTGACTTTGATAGCCACAACGCAGTATGTGCTTACTTTACAAGTAAAGAGACACTGCCCCTTTAGTTTTGTGGAGCAGAATGGTGCTTTGAAGGTTGGCAACCCGGTTATCATACGATACATTGATGATTCAATTGAAGGGTGAATATACAATTTAATGGTCACTTAGTGTCTTTTGACTATTCTGAACGAATTTATGAATTTTAATGTTGTCCTATGGGCCATACGATAAACTGAGAAAAATAAATAATTCAATATCTTTAGCGAATATTTTTTTATTCAACATGCAATGTGCCAAAATACACGAATTTGTACACAAAATCAATGTCTCCCAATATCTAACACCTGAAACATAGCCTGTTTTAACATGGAAGATCTTTTGAAAATAACTTAACCCCGAGTTATTTTGTAGCGCAATTGTTATGTACAACGGAATTTATTCATAAACAGACATGAACTCAATATAAAAAGTTGCCAGGGATGCATTTACTGAGGCTTTTTATTTGTCTCATGCAAACCGGTCAACTCAGCAACGCCAGTGTTATCTAAACTCCTCAAATTGGGGTGCGATACCATTCAAATAATTTTATATATGCAGAGACAGATGCAAAGTCCCAATATTTTGAGGAAGGTGAAATATTTGTAAACATACAATTTGAACTGCTATTTTATATCCAAAACAATCACCCCTGAAGTGTATTCAATTTCTGTGTCAACTCAGAAACGCTCATAATTTAGCAAAAAATCATTGAGACCATGTTAAACTCAACAAAGTGCTTCATAATGATGGCCATCCCCCTACCGCATCGGTGGGCAATGATACATCTATTTTAAATACATTAAAGATCGTTTCATGTTGTCCGTATTCAACTCAGCAACATTATTATTTCGATCAACTCAGCAACGTTTATGAGTTGACCAGTCAACTCAGAAACGTTGCTGAGTTGACAAAATTTGGCTTTCTGTCTCACCAATGTAATTAAGACTAAAAACGTGACTCTAGAAATGTAAAATGCAATTTAAAAAGTTGTTTTTAATTATATTAGATCTCGTAGAAGCCCTTAGAACATGACGTCTAGATCCAATTATCGTGTTTTGTCAACTCGGAAACAATAATGTCAACTCAGCAACTACATAATTTCACAATAAAATCTCTGGTCTGTCTTAGCAATTTTTAGTTCAAAAAGTGTTATAGATACTAACATATCACTAAACTATCATACAAAGCAATATCTGATCTTTAAGATTTGGACATTATCAAATATATATATATATAATTCGTTTTATATTTACGGTCTTTCCCAAAAACACAATTTTTTTTAAAATCTGTTTGAGATTAAACTCTGATATTTCAAATGTGTATTACATAGACCCTACCCTCAATATCTGACCCTAGTATATATCATTTGAAGCGACTTTTTTTCTTCAAAAACAAAGATTGAAAGACCCCTTAAATTGTATATTCACCCTGAAATTGATGGTTTAATATTGGGATAATGTCGCGTACGGCGGCCCAACATTGAACCAACACAGAATCAATGCACCTTTTTCGACGGGAAGTTCTCTCTTTGATTCTGGATCTATATGATCTGCATGTCCAACCCAGCCAGTGTGGAAGCTGATGCAACGTTAATTCAATATTGGAAAAGCATTGGGGACATTATTCAGCTTTCCCTATCAATTAGGCACCAGCTAGGATTATTTCAGAAGAGCGCGTCTAACAATCTTTCTATTGCATGTATGACGTGTTCAATCACATTGATTCCTTGTTTTCACAGAGCTAATTTCTTGGAGCTGAAAATATTTTACCGGGATCTGAATTACGAAACCATATTTGAAGTTCCATCCTATGAGGTGAGATAGGCAGTACTTAGCCCTTTAACCGCCGGTGCCGAATATATTTCATTTTTTATCGGCACATTAAGTACCATGTTTTAAACATGTTTAGGATAAAATGTGACATCAATCAACAAGATTAGAAAAGAGTTGACCTCAATTTTGTCAAATCTGAATAATTTTCACCCACTTGAAGTTGTGGATCGCGTCAGCGAGACACAATTTCAAGAGGGTGAAAATTCAAATTGAATAATTTGGCGGTTAAAGGGTTAATACAGGAAGTATTTATTATTTGAGCTGATTTATCAGCGCGAGCTTTTTTACGATGTATCCACTCTTCAGGTGACTAATATTAAAAAAAAATAGTTCATAAATGCGAATATGGCCTTTAACATATTATTTTAACTGCATCTCTTGTTCAAATTCGAATGAGCACAATATTTTTTTCGATCACCTTGATAATTAGAACAGTTTTGTGCCACAATACTAAATTAAAATAAAAATGATGTTATAAAATGTTTTTCTGATGTAATTATTTTATCCCTACTGTTAGTCAAAATATGTCTTGTTTTGTGAATAAAGATGATTTACATTGGTGTTGCATGCATATCTCAGTTTGAACAATTTTTCTGCCAAGTTTAAGCGCCTTTTCATTGCAGGTTTTTGAGGTCAACTACAATAACAATATTTGAAAAAAATGAATACCAGTTTTGTCAGTAGTGCTTGTTGTTCATAGGTTTTTTTAAATGTATGTGTTAAAATTGCCGTTTATCATAATCATAATTATAAAGGGCTGGTGGAAATTGAAACATAATTAAGTCGGGTGGGAACTACTAGCAAAGGCTGTAATGGAGCCTGTTTAGCTTCTCTCCCAGGTGTAGACTTACTTTTTTATATATTCCAGTGATAGTATTACTTATTATTATGTACCTCGTGTATTATGCTATTTGTATTATGTTATCAAACTGTTCATATTATTATATCTTATACACTGAATAAACTGAATTGAATTGAAACTGTGATTTCTATGTCATAGATTGGTCAGTTCCTGTCGGATTTCGGAGGCACGCTGGGGCTGTGGGTGGGCGCCTCTGTGATGACGCTGGTGGAATTCCTGGACTTTCTCATCTCGCTCTGCCTGTACTGCGTCACCAAACCGGTGGTGGACTCCAGGCACAACAAGAAACTGAGGGCGGCGGAGGCGAACCGCAGCCGGAGTACCACGGACAGCTGGCTGGGCCCTCACAGGTACCAGGCCTCTCAGGTGTCAGGAGACCTGCACATGGGTGCCGCGCCTCAAAACAGCAGAGGACACAAGCACGGGACGCAGTTCCCGGACTTCTCTCATCGATAACCTCGGTTATCTAGTTTCCACTGGAGTTGTATTTATGTTGACCGGTGTGAGATAGTTTGTTCACAATCAGGTACAAAGTATTGTCAATAAATTACTTCTGACTTGAGTGGCTAACGTTGCATATAAACGAGGCTGTGAATATAATACAGGTATAACGGGTTTGTAATAATAGTTTGACTAGCGGGAAATAGGACATACATCCGCTTGTGGAAAAAGACATAGTAATTGTGTGCAAATTAAAAATGCAGTGACTGCTCAAAATTTCAAGTGAGCGGTTGAAGTCTTTAGCTTGCACAGCAGAATTGTGCATGGTGGTTTATTCTACGAAATAGAGAACATATTAGGAATTTTCTGAGGTATTATCATATTAGCCCACATATGTATGTGTAAAACAGCTTCTACAGAACAATTTTCAGCGTGAGAGCTATACATTTTATGATGCGATACCCTTTGTTTTTTGTGGGTCATTTCGAAATTAAAAACAATCACGTGAGCTCCCGACTGAAACACATTTGGTATCGCATCATATATGTTATTGTTCGTTCTGTACAAACTGTTTTTACACATACAAAGTCAATGTGTAATTATACCTTGGAGAATTATTCAGATTACCGATTGCAGTTTATGATGTTTATGGCGCGGTGCTTTGTGGGGCCTCCTTGTCCCGCGTATTCTGAACAGTGGTTTATCACTTTAACCAGTCCATTATTTTCAATAGTATTGGTGAGAATTCACCTGTGAACTCCAATCACTAATACTCAATTATCTGATATGAACGGGAAAACTTAACCCTTTAAGCGCTGTTTTTTTATAAAAATCATGCAAACCAAAGGTTTTTTCAATTTGAAATCATCATAAATGTCTTAGTTAGCTCTTTCTGATTCATTTGAATACCTATGTTATGGGTATACGGTCATTAGAAATATTTTTACTCTTACAGTGACGACTGAAGACTAAAGTCGATCCCCGCGCTGTAAGGGTTAATAACTAATCATATGCAGGACACGGATCATTTAAAATCGGAATCAACTACAAGGGATATATATTTAATTACGAGGCTTATATTTATTACCCCCGGACATTGATGTCAACGTTAAGTCTTATTACGAAAATGATATTATATAGTTGAAAACATATTACAAACTACGATTTTAGCCTGCTGAAATATCTAATGAAATCTCTCATAGAAAATGATGTTATGATCAGTTATCATGACTCTTTTTGTGTCATTGTGTTTAGGGTATTGTAGTTCTGGTACCGATCTTAAATATTAAGCTAAGCTTTTTAGCCACTACACCATGAATGTATAGGCCTACTGGTTAAGATATGGTCTTAGCACCCCGACATAAATTATTCAATAAAATATTTATTAAACAAAACATTTTTGTTGTTATCACATAAAATACATTTGTATAGGGGGGCCTATACAACGCAAAACCCCTATTTACACAAAGTTTAAATATATTCGACTTTCAGCTAGCACAGGAATCCAAGAAAAAAACGTACCCGTCCATTCATTGCTCTGTTTTTTTATGATCACGGAATTGTGGCAAAACCTCATTTTTTTTAGCTTATATATCACCCATCTGCACAAATCAGTCACATTTGTGCAGTCACAAATCAGTGCATTTGTCAGAAAAAAAGATAAAAATACACTATAGTAAAACAAAAAAATTAAAATATTGATGTTGTCCAAATTGCTGGGAATTATTAAAACCGAACTTTATGGAATTTTAAACTTTTTTAAATATGTATGATTGTCTTGAATTATTGTTGACATTTCTGCACTTCAGAGAAATGCGCCATGCGACTGATTGCATGCAGATGGGTCACATAATTGTGTTGTAGTAACTAATCTTTCGGGCATATCCTAGACTTCAACATACCTTGAAATTGAGGTAGGCCAAAATCGGGGCGGATTGCTAGTGGCGTACCCTGGTTCCTCTGCTCAACAGCAGAGCCAATGCAGCACCCGCATCAGTACTGGCGCTGGTGTAGGCCGTGGTAGCCTTGAATAACCGGCAATAGCATGCTTGATGACATTAGGTCTCTCACGGGGAATGAATGGAGTTACCCTTCCTATTGTTACCCCGGGGACTATCCAACCCGAGGATAGCGGAGCTGCGCGAAATGCCACGGAGTCTGAGCATTAAATTGCACAGCGAGACCCAAATCTCCGGCCGTCTGGGCGTGTCTGGGTGTAGATCCCCTAGATATGTCCAGAACCGCTTATCGGGCGAGCGAGGAAAACGCTCTCAATTACCCACCATGCCCTATCACCCCCACCCTCACATCATCATCTGTACATCATTCATCTCATCAATTAACTACAACATTTTTATCCTATTACAATGTCACTTAAAAGACCATTTGTGCCGAAAAGTGACGTAAATAAAATGAAATGAATCGGGCTTTAGGCCACCTTTGTGCACATATAGGCTAAACTGGGCCAGGAGAACCTCCTGAGGATGGTGAGATGAATGAGATGACACTCTCCTCTAGACACAGGATTCGAAATTCGAACCCTGGCGGTCTGAGGCCAAGCACGCTACCTCTCGGTCACGGAGGCTCCCCACAATACTGACTTTCACATGTGGATGGGGAAGAAACACGTAAAGCAATGATTTACTACTACTACTACTTCAAACCGCCGACCCAAATCAATAGTACAAGGGGATTAATTAACAGTTGGCGGGTTGACAGTGACATTGGACTATTTTGAAAGCACCATCCGTCCGTGTTATTTTAGCTTATAATGTGGAAAACAGCTGTTGGATAACTAAAAATCTGTTTGGGGACAATCAGTCACATGGCCGGTCTAACTGGTGAATTGTGTAATACAGGTGGTGAGGAAAAGTCAGAGAGAATCTGCCTGGCACGACATGGGCTACCACAGGTAGGAGAAGATACCGTATTTTGTAGCATTGCAGGGCAGCTAAATGGCACAATTGTGGGAAGGGGGGCCACATAAGGCAAAACTGTCCATAGTGTATCAACTGTGGCATGCTATAGCAAATTGCGAGGCAATTATGGTGGGAGAGGAAACCCTAAATACCGATCCTAGTCCAGCCAAAAATAACGCTTTTGTTGCAAGGGCAAACATGCACCAGCCCGCCAGCCTGATGGGATTTCTGACGAAGATTACCTAACCATTATGGAAAGCTTACAGGCATGGCATTATGGTAGAGATGCATGAATCGTGGCTGGAGCGAATGTATACTCTCTGGAAGATACTCTGGGTGATGACAGAGGGTTGGTGGTCGTTAGATCCCCCATCACCAGACATCAACTGCTATGATATCTACGTCGCCTTTTACGCCACGGAGCAAGTAACCGGGAGCAGATCAGGGAAGTTTTATTTCTGCTCAATTTAGCAGACACTTATTACCAGACACTCAAAAGCGAAGAAAGGTTATCCAGTGCCTGAATTGATACATGTGTAATTGAAATCTTGGCAATACAAGAAACAAATTGTAAAATTATAATTGAAGGTTAGGCATGGACAAGCCTTTGGGGAGGTAAATCATATTGGTCTTTTGCAATTTAATAATTGTGTTGACTGGTAGTGATTCTAATAAATAATAAAGATAATTTGAAAGGCACCATTCGGCAAAAACGTGTCATTGTTCCTGATAATTTTACAGGAAGAAGACAGTAAAAGAGTACAATTTATAAAGATAATAAATACCTATTAAAGAGGAAATTCAGGTATAATTCTTTTGGGTGATGTTAATTGGTGCTAAATAAAAAATTGTAAATGCGATGAATGACTTGGTGGATGTAATAAATTCAGCCAGCTTAGTGGATATTTATCGAGATAAAAACCTGCTCTGTAAAACTAAATAAGCCTACTTGGCACCAGGCCGGAGGATTAGCCACCACCATCTGATATGTTTTATGTTTCAAAGGTTTTTTTAAAATATTGTTGACAGATTAGCACACTGTCAAACTTAGTGATTGTGGGAACAATGATGGATAAGCAGAGTGTTTTGATCTGAATTAGTGTGGGTGGAAATGAAGGTTAAACCAGAAAAATGTTGTAGGGGTCTAAATAGGGGTCACCTGTAGAAAATAATATTATGTTGCAATAACTTCACACATTCTGGAAAATAAAATCTCTGCGTTGGGTTGTTTAAAAGTAGCTGACATTATTTTCGTATTTTCATAAAGCCACGTTTAAAAGTAGTAGACCAGTGAAATCAGAAATGGAATGGACTGTATAAAGTAAAAAATATTATCATATAAAACAGATTAAGATATTTATGTCGGCTTTCAACGAAGATGTGTTATGATATTATTGGTTGTTAATGTTATCATACATATTCATTATTTGACAAAGTCCTAATAAATATCCCATCAATTAATAATATATTTGTCGTAGTATTACTCATTTATACGCCTACAATTTATTTGATCTGACAAAATAATCATACCAGGGAGTGACTAACTGAAAAATTAAATTATGAGCTGGACTTCTAATTCGGTACATAAACGTACTGGTTAAATAGACTTAACCAACGGCTTAACTATGTCAGCTTAGAAAGCAGGTCATTTACGTGTAAGAGTATCAATCACATTATGTCAATACATAGTTTTAGTAAATTTCAAGTAAATAATTATGACTCATGGATAACTATGAAAACTAAGATAATTACGGTTTTTGAGTTAAAAGTAAAAGATGAAAGCTGCAGGTAATGTCATAGATCTATTGACAATGCCGGAAAACTGTGACAATTTTGAATTAGCGCATGATAAATTAAATTATATGTTAAAGTATGTTTGTACACAATGATTTTTATATAGAAACCTGACACCAGATTATTTTAACTTTTTTTTTCATTCTTTTGTTCACGCTTGTGTAACGTAATATGCTATTTGAACGATTAAAGATGTATTATCATTAAGACCGTCTCAAAGAATCGCCCTCATAACACCACGACATCCTGTGTGGTGGATAACAAGAACTCCAAAAAAAATTGCTTGCTTTCAACACATTTTATTTGATCACATTGGCAACACTTATAATTAATTAGCCATAGGCCTACTATTAAGTGATAGTTATTTGCTAACCATTATTATTATATATAATAAACAATCAACCTATAGTTAACAAATTCGTTGTGCAAATAAAAAATAGCCATTTAAAGAAACACATCTTTAAACTAAGATTGTGTTAGAAAATATGTTCCCTCTTTTGTACGAAACCAGCGTAAGCCCACACATAACAAGAAGATGCCCTCAAAATTAGCAAACGCTAACATGAATAAAATATGCGAGTAAACCCCCATTAAATATATATAAAAAAAACATCATTAAAATATATATTGATATACAATGTTGACCAATCGCTAAAAATCAGCTAACTGGGGGCCATCCCACTAAGTATCCTAGAATTAAGATTATTTTGACTTGTTCTCATTTTCATTAAAAACGTTAATTTCTTATGAAAATAAGAGAAAGTTAAAATAATCTTAAAATATGGTTCTCAGTGGGATAGGCCTCAGACTGATCCTAACTTTCCCTTATTTCCAAGACAAAAGTTAGAATCAATCCTAGCTTTTCTAATGGAAATAAGAGAAAATTGGGATAAAATCAATGTTAGCATTTTCGGTGAGTTACTTCCCTGGCTAATACTGAAAGAAAGTAAGCATAATAAAAATGCGCGTGATCTTTCTGCGCTGTTCCCAGCAAATAAAACACTAACGTCTAAAATTACAACTAAGTATAAATTACCATGGTTGTAAGATACAGAGGTGCCTCAATTGCTGGGATGTGAGTGTGTGGTGATAACACAAATCTTGCGGCGCACATTGATTTATCAAAACAAGTTAATACATCTTGCTTTATTTTACCAAGTAGTCCATATTATTATATTTGAAAGTTTAAAACATCATCATCTACATGGACAATCGTACTTTCTTTGACATTTTGTACCGGGTATTTGGATCATACATAGGTGCTTAAAGATGTTAAATCATGGGAATGTACATGTAGGGAAATCTCAAAATGTTAGAGTTGGAGAAAAACACAAATGCCTCGGTTGACAAGCTTATACATTCATATTGAATAAACACTTCCTAAAATTAGTGTGCCATTTTCTTCGCCATCTTTGTATTTAAATACAACTGCCTCATTACCCAGCAAACACAAAGCATTTGCACAACGTCGGTCCAACGTCTTCGACGTTGGTCCAACATTGTACAAGTGTTTAACACATGTTTTGAGTTTACTGGCTACACAGCTTATCAACACTGCTGGACAAAGCCAAAAGGCAGTAGGCATATGCCGTTACTGTCTTTCAGCTTTGCATAACAGAAAAAAACCCATTCATCTGATATTATTAATACTGATACGGTCTATAGAAATAAAATAACATCCGCTTAACAAAAACAATTAAAACTTGATACTAGTCGCAATGTGAGAGTATACTTAAATATAATACTGTTGTGTATCCAGTGAAACAATGTGAACATTCAAGCATTAATATATGATCTAGATATAGCAGTAATACTTATATTATTTATCCACACCTTATAGTAGCATTTGTTAATTATCAACCTGTTTTGTGCTCAATATTTACAAGTTCGACAGCTTATCTAGTGGCCTTTTTTTTAACTTCCCAGCAAACACAAAACATTTGTATATCATTTATACAACGTCGGCCCAACGTCTTCGACGTTGGTCCAACATTGTACAAATGTTATACAAATGTTTTGTGTCAGCTGGGTTTGGATGTTTAACAAACATGCTCTGCTTTTATTAGATAATGTATGTACAAACATTTCTCTATCACAGCAAGGAGCGTGGGTTCCATTCTTACAATGATTAACCGTCTTGATCAGTGTTGATCACATTGTGATGTCATACCCAGCAAACACGAGACGTTGACCCAATGTTGTTTATTGTATGGCCGACGTCGAAGACGGCGGGCAAACATTAAAACAATATTGGATCAACGTCTCGGCTTTGTTGGGTACTCGTGTTTAACCATATGAGTGCCAATTATGCATAAATCGTAAAAAAAAATATATTAATATATTATTTGTAATTATATATACGGATTGGGTGTTACGTTTCGCTTAATCGGCGAAAATTACAAGTGTTTTCTAATCAGGTAAAAACATGATTAGGTAAATATCAGTAACTTGCATCCACTTAGTGAAAAATAACTTTAAGTGGATGAAAATTAGAATTTAATTTGTGCTCAAATTGGTTTACGTTCATTTCCATCATTATATCTCTCTTGATACGAAATCAACAAGACAGCTCAAACAGACTTGGCAGGGAACGGAATTATTGAGATGTAAAACGGTGTGAACATATTGGAAATAATGCTGATAAGTTAATTAATTTCACAACAAAATTTATCATGAAACAAACAACAAAATTTGTGCGTCATCTAGCATGAAAACTAAAAAACTGGATATGTTATAAAATATACAATAGATATAAAATAAATAAATAAATATGCAAAATGCTGGTAAACCAGGTGACGAGCATAAAGTCTAAATTTTCTACACAAAACAGCATGCGGTGCGGTTCAAAATGATACATGCACAAGACTAGAAAATCGTGGTTAAAGTCAATTTGAACAAACACGCAAAAAATGCACAACAGAGTTAGGGCACCAATTTAACAAGCGGTGGGATTCGCGAAATTTATCCCGACCACTAAAGCTTTACCAAACTAATACCACCGGGTGGCTGTTAATAGTGTTGGCTGCTGGGTCTATAGGTCTTGTAATTCCTAGGGTTGAGAAGATCGTCGAATGCTTCCATCGGGCCCATCACCATGTTGTGGTTGCGCAGCGTCTTCTCTTGCATCTTCAGGTCCTTGTGGACGTAGCCCTGGAAGGCATCGCTGCTCATTTGGCGCTGCTCCGGATGGGAAGAGGCCCCACGCTGAAGCTGTGCCATTCTGTGTCCCTGGTGATTACTCTCAAACGAGTGGGTCCTGCAGCAAAGAAAATAGCGAACTACCCCTTTAGATAGATCTACCTGCTTCTGGTGTGCATGTCATGCGCATTACTAGTCAAAATGTCAATAAGCATTCATTTCCAAAACGGATTATTTTCTTGTGCTTCACATTTGCTTAGTGTATATCACCATAAACAGTCGTTTTAATTAAACTGGTGGAAAATAAATAATATAGTTATAAACCATGTGGTGCAATGTACTTATCATGCTTATAACACTTCTAAAGTGACATGCATTTCAATATTTGTATGTTGAAAAAAAAGCATTGCAAGCTGGCAAAAGCTGGAGTTTGAGATTGAAATGATAGTGTATTTAAATCAACCGTTGTGGTCAGTGATATACGCTAGGCTAACAATGCAGTTCAAGCGATGCAATACTGCCGTGCAAATTCAAACAACAGTAGCTACATGTTGCAGTAAGCACTGCAGCAGCAATTACTTGCTACAGCTACTGTGGTTTGCATTTGCAATGTAGGATCAAAGTCATGCAATAGTCTCAAATAAAATGCGTTGCAGGTGGCTTAAAAAGCGTCAATCAGAGGGAAGGTGAAGCGGAGTGGTGTTGAGAGCAGGTGTCTATCGAGGAGGATGTCCGGGCAACCTTACACTTTGTAATGGACCCTCCTTCTGGACTGGTCAGCACTTTGGCAGGACGGCGGGCAGTGATAGCCGTGGGTAGTGACCGGTCTGGGTGGGGGGCAGAGAAGCGGTGCCACCCTGTCTACCGTAGTATTGTCAACCTTGCGATGCTTCACTGGGTAGTCCACATTGAACACCATTGTCTGTAATCTGCAATAGTAAAGTACACAGTGCCTGCAGACACGTACCTCACACATATATGGTCCTTCGACCCTTATAGCAAGACATTTGGCAGCTATCAGCTTCATCAAACAATTACATCTTACTTAGATCTATTCACAAGCAGCATTAGTGTGTTTTCTGAACAAGTGATTACCGGTACAATGTCAGATCCCGTCACCATTGTTATTATTAGTAATAAAGCTGTAATCGCAATTATTCCGCATGATATACACACATGGACCAAACAAACACCAGACTAGGCCCCAATGTGGTAATAATGATGGACCACCGTCTTTCATGCTGGCCTGGCATTAAACCCACACTCGGTCGACGTTTCGTGTTTGCTGGGGAGCATATTGGATTTCATCTAGAATTGTGTACAACAGATGACAATAGTTACAGAAAACTGAATGAACGAATATACAATATATACACTCCACCATGAGATCATATTTAATGCTCATTGCAACATGGTACGACTTCATTAATTGTATCCTAATTCTCAATTGGTCAATGTACACGCATGTAATAGTTCATGCAGGATATATCTCTCCACAGTTTTAAGACATTTTGCAAGCAGATTCAATTAAAAAAACATCTCGGAATATATCACTGGGGTATTCTGTCCATTTCATTCAGAACTTTGACGTGCAAGTCGCCGTTGACTTTTTTCATGGCGCTATATCTGTCAGAACTCAGATTCTGTCTTCTGTTTGTCCTGTTGGAGTCATCCGTGTAGTCGGTGTAATCGCTTCCGGGGTACATTGTCGTATAGATCTGATCGTAATGCGGTGCTTTCTCAGGCTCACTGCGATACCTGTTCCTAAATCCCTCCTCGCCAACGCGAAACTTGTCTACCGTGTACTCACTGCAAAGACAACGGGATTGTTCTAGCCAAAGTGAAGAAGACAGAATTGGTAATTGGTAACAGCTACATAGGAGCATGTGGAATGACAGAAAACATGGCAAGAGGAAACGTTACCGTCTGAGAACTAAGGAATCGATATCTCTAGACAACACAATATAAATCTAAAGTACATCCAAACGGATATTTCATAACAAAAGAATAAAATGACGAAGATCTTAATAAATCAACCATTTGTAAATTATAGCTTCAAGTTTTCAAACCAAAAGGTTTTTTTCTGTCACTTGCGCAGCTTCAAACGAATACAAATTTGAAAAGTAAAAACAGTATCTACAGAGGGGTACTAAACCAAATCATTTACATTTAGGCATTGAATTTTAGAAAAGATAATCTTGGCGATAAATTAAGTATTACACATGTAACTGTTTATATGTAAATATAAGAGTTCAAATAGGATTATTGGTTGGTTCCAGATTTGAAAGAGGGAGGCTGATGTTCTTTTTTAAATAAATACGTAAAATATAAAAGATGTCTAGAATACTTCTTTAACTGCTAGAAAAAGGTAAGTTAAGTTAATTTTGTTGTGTTGGATTACCATTACATGCTACATATCGTCTACTCGTCTAGTGATGTTAGGAATACCAGTTTAACTATATTAAACACTGAAGACAATAACATGTTTGTACATTGTGACATTGCCAACCATGCCAACAAGATCAACAAAAGACAAATAATAAAAGAATTTGAGCTAATAATTATTAACAAGTGGTCGTACACATGGAATGCACAAAGTAAATGATGCACTTTGCGATTGCCAGCAGAACGAAAAGTGTTGATAGCCAAGATTATTCGTGAATATAAATTATTCGAGTGTATTGTTTTTGATAACTGAACGACTGTGATGAACAAACTGAACATTACAAAACAAAACACGAGAAATATGTGGATTCGTAAGCGAAATTAAGCTAAAATGTGACATTACAAAATAGAGAAGATTGAAAGTTGAAACCTAAGTAATTCCCGTGTCAAAAATGGCATGTCTTCCTATGTGTTGACAACATGCATTTACTGTGAAAATCCTGATATGTAACGATGCAAGTTTGCCTTCCATTGCAAATACATGCTATTGGTCACTAGCCTTTGGTTCTGTGGCTCTGGCCATTCCATATACTCGGGTCTCTTGTAAAAAGTCAGCTTTCTTCTCATGATATTTGCGGCGGCAGCCGGCATCTCTCTCCTGGCGTTGACATTGAGTGGAATCGTGCGTTGCCTACGGGGTCCTTCTCCAATGTCATAGTGCACTGGCTCTGGTGATGCGACGTCCTCTGAGTACGTTCGAGATTTGGCAGATGTGGATGACCTGCTCTCGGGATAGGGATTCATATCTTCATTTCTGGCAGTAACAGTACTGTGTCTACTGGAGGATCTTGAATTTGCATAACTGGGAGGTGTAGGCCTACGTGACGAGGTCATATTCAGATCTGGAAATTGAACCCCTGCTACATGCAAATGTGGCCCACCATCGACTTCTGCGGTACCACTATCTTCAAGATCAGGAGGCTCCCGGTTTTTACTAGACGAGCGTGAAGACATCCGTGAAAGCTTTCCAGCCGCTGATTTTTGCGAGCGTGAAGACACTCTGGAATTAGACCTCCCAGATTGCATTCCGCCTTGCCATGCGTGTATATCTGGTGTTTCCCTTGCAGTTGTCCTGGATGCTCTATTGGAAGGTTGGAAAGTATGTTCTCTGTCGTGTGGGGTAGTACTGGTTGATACACGATATATTCTACTGGCAGCTGAACCTTGTGGGCGAGCACAAACTCCTGAATTGGGCTTTCCAGACACTACATGGTAGATATCCAGTACATTAGAATTTAAATCTTTTTCTGTGGGTTCAGTAAGATCTTGGCCGAAGGCCGCTGACGATGATCTTGAACCACCTGTTTGTATCGCTTGATCGACATTATAGGGAGAATCGCTGCAAAAATAAGATGTTGTGGAGATGGGCATGATATGAGATACCCTCTTGAAACGTCAACTTCCCAATCAATAATAACACAGCACATATACAAAGAATATCACAGACGAGCTATAGGGATCAGTTTTTTGCATTTGTACAGTGTAATTAATATATAAAAATCGATACAGTTAAAAACAGCAAGGTAGTTACTGTAAATTAATTCAGATTCATTATTAACACCCAGTAGGATCTGTAACAGCAAGAGTGCAGTATCGACGATCCTAAGCGAAAAGCAGGAATGGAGTATTAATGATTCTGAAAAATGTAAATGTTTACAAATAATTATGACTCAAAATTAGGGTTAATTTCACAAGCAATCGACAAGTTCGAGGTACAATAATAGTATGTACCATTATTGTAACGATAAACGCATTGTTGCAATAATCATCAATTTCCCGTAGCTGGTGATCGAGTATTTGCTACAGTGGCAAATATGTTGTTCTACAATATTCATCAATACTTCACTCTTGCCGTTACAGATACATAGAAGTGATTATTATTCAGTAAATATTAGGTTAGTGAATTATATGTACAAGTCGTTTGTATTTGTAATTTATTCAAATTAATACTTTTAATCCTTAAAGCGCGTAGTAATAGAATAACATTTTACCCATTCGACGTTGTGTCTCGCTACCGCGATCCACAACGCCAAGTGAGTAAAAATACATACAAATTATTGTAGATCTGGTAATATTCGCGAGGTTTCAATTTTCGCGACCACGACAAATTCGCGAATTCAAGAACCGGGCGAAAATTATTATTATTATTATTATAGCACTACTAAAGAAAAAAGTAAATTCTTGAATTCTAAACTTAGTGAAAAGTCGCAAAATCAGAAATTCGCGAAAATTAAAACACTTGACAATCACCAGATCTACAGTATGTGGTTTGCAGAACAAAGAAAGGGTTGAAAATGGCTATAGACGTGGGCAGCGCTTTAAGGGTTTCTCCAGTGGGCAGTTATCGTTTTTAAGGTAGGTGCAATTAATTAGGTCATCAACGTCTGGACAAAAGCGACGTATGTGTCACTTTTGGAGTGACAGATACGACTCTTTAATCTGTTAATTGTGAAATAATATAACAATAGTGTGTGTTTAAACCGACCTCCTAGGATCTGAAGAATAGCTGGCGGTTGGTTGATAGGGTTCCAGTGGTTCTCTTCGCTGATTGGCATGGGCACTTGCACTCTGTAGAAAAAAAAATAGAAAAAATACTTATTTCCCTTCGCCAAATTATTATTATTATAATCCTATACATCTGATTACACATACTGCGGCATTCATCTGCTACTTGTCAATTACATGCAATCGCAGCATAATGTAACAGGATACATATTGAGTTAAACGGGATTCTTGTCTAACCCTTTCAGCGCGGGGACCGTCTATAGATGTCAGATTCTGACATCTATAGACGATCCCCGTGCTAAAAGAATTTAAAAAATATAATTGCCATATATCTATAACATAGGTATTCAAATGAAGCAGAAAGAGCTAGGAGCCTAACTAAGACATTTATCTGATTACTTTAAAATGAAAAAACCTTTCGGTCTCCATGTTTTATGCAAAAATATTACGGCGTTGTAAGGGTTAATATGAAACATTTGTAGCATAAGCTGATAAGGTCAGGCTAATCTTCACTGCTAATAGCTGCCCACTGGGCACACAACGTTGTTGCGACGTTCACTGTTAATAGCTGCAAACTGGGCACACAACGTTGTTGCGACGTTCACTGTTAATAGCTGCCCACTGGGCACACAACGTTGTTGCGACGTTCACTGTTAATAGCTGCCCACTGGGCACACAACGTTGTTGCGACGTTCACTGTTAATAGCTGCCCACTGGGCACACAACGTTGTTGCGACGTTCACTGTTAATAGCTGCCCACTGGGCACTCGACGTTGTTGCGACGTTATTCAACATCGCATCAACATCGTGTTTACCCATTGAAGCGCATAAATATTTTTTTATAAACCAAGGTGATATTTTCCATTTGCAATAATCATAAATGTCTTAGTTAGTTCTTTCCGCTTTATTTGAATATCTTTGTTATGGGTCTATGGCCATAAAATATGTATAATTCTTTCAGTGAGGGGAATGTCATCTGACGTTTCATTGTGGTAAATTGGATCTCCGAGGAATTACGAATACAAATTCACGTCGAGTTTTGAAATAATATCCATGACGGCCCAGAGAGGATCAACTTCACAACGAATAGTGTACCATGACATGTATAGAAATGTATTAATGTATGTAGCAGTAGGCCTATCCCTATTATACCAATTTGTGTTTCAAAACAACCTCACTTTGTCCTCCCGAACAACAGGTCAACATTTACTGTCACTTCAAACTTGTATGTTTTCATAGACTGTACGTGTTGAGAAAACTTGGCAATGACACCTCACTTGATATCCCATTAACTAGCCATTAACACACGCGATGGTCAATACTGGCTCAGCCTTGGGATAATGCGTCGGACATTGGGCCAGTCCTACACCTAGTAGTTGCCGTGTTGGCTCAGGATGCACCCGTTGCCGTTATTGTGTTTATCAGTACGTTTTGAATGGGGTTTGGAACAATGCTGTACAGAGAGCTTGCGGTTTACTCAACGGACTGGTACTGTATAATAACAGTGGTGATAAAACTCGCCCGACCTGTTTATCTGTTCACACACACAAAAAAAAACAGTATTATAAACATGATAAAGCCCGGATCACACTTCCGCAACGACGTTGAATCTACGTCATTGGCGTTGATACAACGCATTGTGTCCAGTGGAGTGGCCCGAGCTATCAAACATATTAACCCTTACAACGCTGAAATATATTTATATAAACCATGGAGATCAAAGTGTTATTTTCAATTTAAAATCATCAGAAATGTTTTAGCTCTTCCCGCTTTAATTCTCTCAGTGCGGGGAACGTCTTTTACGTCAGCAGACGTCAGATTCTGACGTATAAAGACGGTATCTGCGCTGAAAGGGTTCAAAATTAACAAGGCCAAGTGCGATCTCCGTGGCAAGGATTGTAAAGTGGTCATGACACACTTCATATCTACGACCAGGCTTCAACGCGATATTGGCATGATTACAGTTCAGAAAGCGGCGTAAAACAGCCTCGTATAAAGAACAATAAGCGCTAAATTAATAATTATATAATAGAACTATGCAAAGACAGACAGTGTTCAATAGCCCTATCTGGTGCGTTTCACAACAAGGACGAGAAATTGAATAGTATACAAGTTATTTATATTTGACAAATCTGAAAACTTGGATCTTCTCCAACTAAATGTGATTTTAAAGTGTCAATAAAAGCAATTGTTATACCAGTGATTGGCGTTCAAATCATTAATGGATCCTGATATTCGCAAGATTTTGTAAATAGTCCCTGGGACGCCCCAACCCTCCCCATCGACTATTTTGTGTTTGTATTTAAATATTCCCAAATTTTAATGGATTGTTTCTTGGCCAAAGGCACACAATCATCTGGTGAAAAAATCACGCAATTCGTTCATTACTTTGTTAGTAATCCTGCGGAGAGAAACATACAAACACATAAAAACAAACCAACACGACCAAAAACACAACCTCCTGGTGGAGGTAATAATTCCCGGGACACCCGCCACTGCCCCACCGACTGCGTTGTACGGGCATTCAAATGTGGTTATTGCTGATTTTCAAGTTCAGCTTTAACCCAGAAAACAGAGATATTGAGATATTTTCTGGAAGTTATCATAGTTAGATGCTCTGTCACAGTAATGTTATAGACCCTCATCATGCTTATAGAGATAACATTTTATTTATTTATATTGATTAGGAGCTGACTAATCATATTATTGTTTTCGTGGTTTAACTACATGATATTTTCTGGATTATTCACGCACGCCGTCTCCGCCATCGGCCCAACATTAAAGCAAAATTAGGTAAACGCCTCGTATTTGCTGGGACACAAAATGTTCATCCAATGTTGGTACAACGCTGGGCCAGCGTCGCAGATGGTGTGCTAATATTCAAACGTCATCGGGGGAATGGTTCGTGTTTGCTGGGATGTTGTTTCACATGTTTAATACAATGGTGGACCAGCTTTAAATCGACATTGAGTCAATGTATCCTGTTTTCTGGAAAAAACGAGACATGGATCCGATTCTGGATCAAAGCTGGCCCAGCGTTGCAGACGGTGGGGCAGAATTATATCAACACTGGCTTGTCATCTGGTGTTTGTTGTGAGCATAGATAACCATCTTTAGTCCCGGAAAACACGAGCCATTGAACCCATGCTGGTTTAATGTTGGGCCAACGTCGGAGACGGTGGCCCGACATCAAACCAAACATTAGTTTGAATTTCTCACAGGGTGGATTGTCGACGCGGATTATATAAGTAGCACATGATCAGGCAACGATAATCGACTTGCAGTCATACTGAAGATGTAAGTCTACGTCTTTAGTATGACTGCAAGTCGATTATCGGCGTCTGTTACTATGTTACTTATAATCATGTACCCATTTTACGAGGGTCTGTATGCTTTTAGCTGAGTTTTAAATTAGCGAATCCAACAAACTCTAAAAGTTCTCCTGATAAATCGACAGCTGATCGATCAGAGCGTGGGTAGGGGTGGATCCAGAATTTCTAAAAGGGAGAGCCGATGGGATTTGGTTGGTTTCACGCCGAAAATGCTAACCTCAGCTGTCAAACAGTGATTTATTCTTAGTTTTAATTATAATAACCGAGGGTTTGAGGCACAACCCAGGTCAATTCTGGGTGTGAAAGACCGATGTTTGGCCAATCCAGAGCGACGTTTAGTCACTTTAATTTCTTCTGAAAGTGGAGATCAAATCCACTCCCTTCCCCTCCTGGATCCGCGCGGACATTACAGTTTTGACAATCCGTTAATTTTCACTTCGTACAAATGTGCGGTATCAAGGAGAGAGACAGACAGACAAAACACCTTTATTTTACCAACTTACATGGCTGGGAGACCCTCGCTAAGATTAAAAATAACCGCTGTCGCGAGGGCCACCCAAAATGGATTATTCTATAGTGGATCACCCTTATATCAGGATACATGTGACGGTTAACCTTAAGCCTTATAGTACTTCCTAATTGATTGATTGATGAATGCGTTGCGACAATCCGCTAAGTTCCTGTTATAATATGTTATTATGTAACTAATGAATATCTCAATCTTATTGGTGTTATGTAATCAATCTGGACGTTGGACCACAGGCACATATTGCCACATCCATACATCAATCTGGACGTTGGACCACAGGCACATATTGCCACATCCATACTGCGTTTTATTTTCTGAAGTACGTAGTGCTAGTATAACTTTGCATAGATACCTAATGATTATGTATTTAAAATATAACCCCATAGTATATTATATTTATTTTTAATACCAGGCGTTTGCTTCAGCACTGTAGAAGTGTTGTTAACGTTGTTGATTAATGGACAATGAGAAAAACATTTAATTTTTAAATTGATTTATGATAATGTACATGATGAGAATGTACTTCATTACACTGTTACATTGAGGGTCGCTATCATTTGCAATTGGCGTTTTCCAATAGCGTCCATAAGTATGCTGTATGCTTAGTCAACTCTTTGTATTTTTACATACTCGTCCCAGCATTTGACACTATAGTCTAACACTCTCGACTCGGGGGGGGGGGGGTGGATTAATTTTCCATAAGCACTAGCTTACAAATCGGCCCCTGTGATCAAAGGGTCGTATCTGCTACTTCTCAAACTGGTACTTACGTCCCTTTAATCTCTATAAGGTAATAAAGTTGTAATTAAGATTATTTAAACCCGTTCATGGTCGATGGTAATTGCAGTCATGACAATTCTGCGCGAAATGGACGTCAACTCATTAACTCTTTGACCGTCAGCAGAAACAATTTAAATTCTCATCCACTTGAAGTTGTGTCTCGCTACCGCGACCCACAACTTCAAGTGGATAAAAATTACTAAGACATGCACGTCTAATTTGACACCATATGCATTTGTAATTCTCATTGATTAAAGACCAAATTAACTACCAAAATAAATTATTTCCCAAGCTATTACAAATTACTAAAGGCGGTTATAAGCGTGGATGACGCTCCAAGGGTTTAGGCGACTGTGGCACACAGGGGGTTAATCAGCTAACTAAGCACTGAACCCACGCACGACTCACGTCGCGGGTGAACAGACGAAGGTACTTAATCCTTAGCAACCGGGGGATCGATATCCAGAGATATAGAGAGTACTCCTACTCCATGCAGTAGCTTTTTTTGAAAAAAAAAGTTGCTCGAACATTGGACAAACGTTATTCACTGTCTCATGCTTGCGGAGTGCTCTAAAGTTTTTAGATATATTGGTAGCAAAGAGCTCACTTTTCAATATTGTTTGTAGTACTTAGTATTTTACTGTATTAGGCACAACCCTCGTGAAGGTTCTGCGCGCACACCAAAGTAAAATACACAGGCCAGCAAACACCAAAGTTCAATCATTTGTTTTAATGTTGGTCCATCGTGTGCGACTACGAACCAACATTAAAACAACAGTGGTTGAGTGGCTCGTATTTGCTGGGAGAGGAGTTTTTCGGAAGTGACGATGTGCTTGTCATGAAGAGTCTAGGAATGGCGCTGCCATTAAAGGGACTGGCCCACGCTAAAATCATAAAAAAATCGGTGATTTTATTTTGGCTTCTTAATATGACCATAGACTAGAACTGCAATTTTTTTTTAATTTTTCTGCTGCGCATTCACCAGTTAGGCTAGATATAGAGACGAAATTCCCGTATTTCCTATTTTTGACATGGTTGTCAATAATTAGAAATCGGGAATTTCGTCTCTATATCTAGCCTAACTGATAAATGCGCAGCACAAAAATTTAAAAAAATTGCAGTTCTTGTCTATGGACATGTTTACATCATATGGTCATATTAAGAAGCCAAATTAAAATCACCGATTTTTTTATGATTTTAGCGTGGGCCAGTCCTTCTAATATAAAAAGAGTTTTTTTGAAGATAACTGTCTCGAAGTAGGCGTATCCGATCAATAACTTATGACACGATAAGATGTACTCTAACTGAAGAGAAATAATTACAAAGTCTCAAATCAATAAGAGCGAGTGATTACGTGTCACCTTCAGTAAATATTAGGCGTTCACCCACCGCCGGTTCAATGTTGGCCCAGCGTCTACGACATTGAACCAGCCGTGGGTCAGCGCCTCGTGTTTGTTTTAACATGCATGCGCATGGTATTATATCCCTAGCTGACCTATTCAATTTAAATTTTCAGTCACTTGAAGTTGTGTCTCGCGGAACTTCAAGTGACTGAAATTGTGTGTTATTTGTGAAATTGCATGTATCAGTTTTCAAAATTGAAAGCACGTTACTTTTAACAACTGGTTATCAGGTTATACAGGTGTCAATAAAACGCAGAATGTCTACTGTGGTCGCCATCAGTGTTCTAAGGGTTAACCCTTATAGCGCTAAGGACGACTATAGGCCTATAATCGTTTTTAATCCGTTTTATTAGCCGTTTAAATCGCCATTATTCGGAACGAATCAGGATTTGCAAATATTTGGTCTTGAATTTAGCTAATCATGCTAATATGAGCTAGTATAGGCCTATTCACCCATTTGAAGTTGGGGGCTGCAAAGCCGACAGCTATATTATGTAGGGCTTTAACCCTTTGACCGCCAAATCACTCAATTTGAATTTTCACCCACTTGAAGTTGTGTCTCGCTGACGCGATCCACAACTTCAAGTGAGTGAAAATTATTCAGATTTGACAAAATGGAGGTCAACTCTTTTCAAATCTTGCTGGTTAATGTCACATTTCATCTTTACAATATTTAAAATGTGGTACTTAATGTGCTAATAAAAAAGGAAAACCCGAATATATGCGGCACCGGCGGTTAAAGGGTTAAGGGTTGAGACACACGTAAAGTATGTGACAATATACACTTTGAACCATGTATTTTTAATCTGTTCAGGTGGCACTGCGCGACGATGCAAAGTTGTTTCCACGCTGCGGCTGGGTCGACGTCAACTCTGAAAGCTTGAAGGCGTGACATGCCGATCATAGGCCTAATTATCAGCCTGTCCCAGAAATAAACCAGCATCTAATCCGTGGCGTTAATGTAGCAATATTTATTTAGCATTGTGTTGGTAGAGCAATCTGCCCAATTTGAAGCTCGACTTGGTTGATTTGAGGCCTACCAGGTCCATTTGATCCCGAGGCTAGTTTGACTCAAATCGTACAAGGAGGGGGTTATACCATTAACACATTGCCGACCAAACACTATCGCTATTATTAGTTTATCAAGTAGATATTTAACATGTTTAACTAACAAGTCTCAAATGACATAGCGTAATAAGCGTGTATGACATGTACAATCTGCTGCTGACCATTTGCACCTAGAAAGCGTGTGTGACAATGCCTGTTATTAGTTAATATATTGATAACAATTTCTATTTTCGCGACATATAAGGCTATCCTGGTTGTTTTTATTGTAGAGCCTATAGACACGATCAACATCTTGATCTACATCAGATGTAGCCTAGACCCAAAAATAATATTTCATACAAATTTCTTTATTAAACAAGAAAGCGCAGAAAATTTCCAGAGCAAAAAAAAAACAAATTCGCACAGCAAAAAATAGTATTCCAAAGTAGCATATAAGCTTCCTGTGAACAAGATGAATACCTGTGATTTTGTTCAAATTAGCAACCTAGTTAATATTTTAATACTAATATTTTAATATAATGTTTTAGCGTTCTTCAGATAATCACATTTTTTCAGGAGTGCACAATAGGCTGAGGCCAATCACGCACCATGCAAAGGCAAACAACATTAATTGCTTAGATGCAAACTGAGTAGTTGCTTCTTTTTGGCTTTCTATGGACGACATAGTTCGTGTCATAGGCATATAAATGCCAATTTGTTGCCGGGTGTGATCAAAATTATTAGGCTAATCCTCACAACCCTGAAATATTTTTGTATAAACCATGGAAGTTAAAGGGTTTCTTCAATTTGAAATCATCATAATGTCTTACATGTATAGTTGGCTTTTTCTACTTCATTTGGTTAGGCCTACCCAGCATATATGTTATGGGTCTATGGCTAATATAAATATTGTTAATTCTTTCAGTGCGGGGGCCTTGTTTAGACGTCAGAGTTTGACGTCTATAAACGTCAGATTCTGACGTCTAAAGACGATCCCTGTGCTGGAATGGTTAAATGCGGTGTCTCTTTCAAAACCGGTCTACATGACAAATCGCCTATAGGGGTGGGAGAGGGGGGGGGGGGGGCTACCCACAACACGCTGGATCTCCGCCAAATCCCAACGATTCTAAAATCGATCACGCCGATCGGGGTCGGTGCCCGGTAGATTACCTGAAATATTCATCATCCCATCATTTCCTCTTCGATCTTTCAGGAATGGCTTCTGTCCACTGACAGAACAACTGGTCCAACGCTGCACCAACATTAGGCCAGCGTCTTCGACGCTGTCCTAATGTTGATACAGCGTTGGAGCAAAGCCCCGTGTCGCCCGGGCATTGCAGGCTGCGACTTCGTGCAGACCTCCTTAACTATGTTAACGATCGTTTTTATTTGTGTGTTCAAACTTTTCACTATGCCAAAAACATTGAAAGCAAGCCCAATATGATATAATGGCATGATACCTCACTTAATGATTTTACAGCAGTGCGTGCAAGCGAGCTCAGAAAACCGACCCATCAGCCTGAACCACAAATGTTTAAAGTAGGCTAATAGTGGTTTTTAAAACTCTAAGAAAGGGGTCGATGTTGTACACTTACGTTTGCTGATATCTATCAACCATGTTAACATAGGCATTTTAGAGGCTGAACCAAAGGGATTCGACCCCTGTTTATCTCTAAAAATTATTACACACAGCTTCAAGTGACAGCAAATTTAAATGGAGTATCTCTAGAGCTCAGCTAGGCAAATTCTTTAAAAAATCCCCTAAATTGGCATAAATATTCCCAAAAAATCTTAGGGGCGAGCCCCCGGAACCCCCCACGGACGGCCTCTCCTTTTTCAAATCCAGGACCCACCCTGCTAGGGGCTCATAGCTTAGACGGTTAGGCCTGTCGGCCTATCCCAGCTAACATGAGACATTGAGACAGTGACCGACAATAAACTAACACTAGCTTAATGTATCGCGTTAGCTGGGATTACCCTGTTTATGCATCCTGGGGATTAAAGGGCTTGGGCGTAATCCCACATTTTAATACACAAAATGTCGGATAAACAACACCTAAAACACGGGACGTTGACCCAGTGTTGGAATAATGTTGGCCCGCCGTCTGCGACGTCGGCTCATCATTACCTCAACATTGCGTCAGCGTCTCCTGCTAACTGGGCATGCGCTTACCTGCTGCTGCATGTTCTTTTGTGCCTCTCTTGCCCGCTCTTGTATACGGGCCTTGCGCAGAGTTTCCTGGTGATATGCCATGCAGGACATCTTTAATACAGCTGGTTTGAAATTCACTTTACTGAAGTCCAGTAATTGCCTAGTTTGTTAAACAACTGCAACTGCAGAGATTTCACCTGAATTTAATGAATAAAACAGTGTTTTTGCTGTCATATAAACATGATAAAAGAAACAAATATTCAGTAGGCCTAACATAGATCTAGGGGAAGAACGGGCAAAAAATGGTGGCCACTAAACGTTTCTATAAGACTATGGATTTAGGGCCTAAGGAGAATATTCTAACCAATGACTGTTATAATTATGTAGACTACATGCAATGTCAATGTAAATACATATAGAGGCCTGAGAGTGTTTAAAGGATAGACCACCTTATTTTAATTATTTAGGCCAATTATTTTACTCTCATAGTGCTCCCCCCCCCCCCCCCTTGGCTTTTCCCAATGGCTTGGGCAAAGGGGTTCAGCGCATTGGGCAAAGGGGGCCACCCCCGCCTTGGGTATATTTATTATTATGATGTTATACAAGTTTGTACAATGAAGAAAGCTTATTGGGCCTACATGTAGGCATAGCCATAGGGTAATAATAAATATTATAAGCTTTCTTCAGTGGAGGCTACACACGTAAAATAAATCATAATAAAACTAAAATTAAAACAGAAGATAATGAAAAAAAAAATGAGAAAAAACCCTTCGTTGGACTTGGATACTATATCCAGTATGCTAGTATAAGAAACATATCACCATGTAATGTTCACTGACACTGGGATTAGTGAATAGTCTTAGACTTAAGTGTGTGAAATATATATGTACCAATCAATTGCTAACCCCTCTAAAGAGTTTCATTCTAACGTATTATTTCTAACTGACCTCAGCTGGAAAGCTTGTCCACGTGTATCCCTATTCAGAACTGCAACTGGAATTAAAATTTGCCGAGACACACATTACAAGACGAGCACCTGTTGCGTTGAGGCGTGACGGGCATGTCCAGTGGTGTTCCGTTGTTAGGGTAACAATAGATCTTAGTGATACCGTGTGCGTGCAGTAAAGATAAAACTAATATAATCTTCCATGTTCATGCTATGCTGCAATGCAAAGTTATTGACTTTTGGCTTTGCACGTCCCTATTTGTCTATAATTATACAATTATTCAGCTACCTGTGTTAATGAACCATTATCGTGATTCTATCGCTCATTGAGCTGTATTATATCACAAATACTAAAAGTTTATAGCTATCATAGATAGAGACGAATATGATACAAAATCTAGACATAGGCCTAAGTCATTAGGCCTATTTTTTCTGTCAATACTTCCCTTGACTGGGTATAATTAACCTGTTATAATGTATCAGAAAAAAGTCAAATAATTCTAACTTTAATGAATAAATTTAGAAAATTGGGTTCAATATATCAAAGATATGTCTTGATTTTCTGAAATGAAAAGCGGTGAAAATCACATTCCAAGATTTATTTTCAAATCCTCTTATATAATTTTAAAAGTTTAAAGGGGAATTACCCACAACTAAAATGTATACGGTTTTTTTTATAAAAGAGACGTTGTATTTGTTCAAAAAATTAATGTTGGCCCAGAACAAACAATAATAATGTGAGACAATATTAAAGCTTCCAGATATCATCAGTTATCATGTTTGTACTGACTGATCATCTAAAATGTTTTAACATATTTTGTATAGGACCATAGGGGAGAAGTTTCGATGGTTCTTTCAAAATGCAGTATCTCAAACAATGCAAACACAATCACGATATGGGCACACATCACACATTGTAAATATGCGCATGCGCACAGCGCACATGGCACAAATACAAAAAAACATTGTGTTTATAGGTTACTTAACATAATAAATCGGTATCCAACTACGCGGGTAATGCATAATTCTTAAAAGCAGTTTGTTTTTATAATAAATGTACATATTATACATATTTTTGTAGCCATGTGTGTTATGGCGGACTAGAGTTATTAGGCCTACCCCTCTGACCATCATGTGAACTCTTTGGCTTTACTGGTAGCGCTGTCGAGGTAGGAGGTTCAATACCTAGGCTGGGCAGTTTCAACACTGCCACTGGCGCCCAATGTCGGTTCTTCCTGCCTGTAATGCCTCAGTACTGTATTCCAGTAATAATAACGTTTTTTTATTTGATGTGATAAAATTCAGTATCATACCATTATAATATACATACATTTAGCTAGTTGTGTATAGTATTTTTGGTACTGTAACGTACATTGCATTTTTATTCGAGATATCACCCAACCGGAACAAAATGACACCAACTCAATATATAGACCTGTTGTAATAAAAATAATCAAACATTTACTAAGATGTTGGATAATATATGTATTAATATGCATGATTATTCTATGTAATAACTTGCATAATACACACAAAGTACAGAACAGACAGTGGCGTAGCCAGAAGTGAATCGTGAAGATCGAGGGTACCATAGATTAATATTGGCGTTCTATCCGTTTACAGGGGGACTGTGGGCTTGACAGCTCCTTTCTCCCCTCCCCTCCCCTCCCCTCCCCTCTCGCGGAAAATTTAAAAATCGAGGGGATGCTGAAGCACCCGGAGCACCCCCCCCCCCGACAGAATATGTCACAAGTGATGCTGGCAATGATTTTGGCCCTGGTGAACTATATTGAAGTAGTAAGCAGTAGATACAATTGGTATACTAGGAATAACACACACATTTTACCATGTTTTTTTATATTTAAAATATATTTATTGGTTATTGAATATCCAACTACACACTACTGTATTTATCACCTAATACTAAGACTGTCTTCATTACCAAAACTAAGAAAAATCACTAATGTGCCTACATGTATTTTGAACACTTTTGTTTCTTATTACTGCAGTGTATCAGCATATTGATACTATGGGTATTATCAGAAATGCATAAAATGTATAGCTCCGGCCTGTTGATTTTAGACACCAAATTGCAAATATTTCACCTATAAACTTGGTTATGGTGTCATCTGAGAGAGCGATCATGTATGATTAAATTGGCGTTGGTAATACAATTTTAAATATTATATCGTAGTTGTAGGATGGTGATATCCATCAAATACCACGTTCAATGTCTGTTCACATGTATTTCTCGGGGTCCTCTGTGATAAATTGGAAGCTCATAATTATTAAATTAGCTTGTAGCTATGACAACGAACATACTTTTCACATAGGGCGCTTTGTAGGGTTTGTTGTTGTACTCCTCAGTGGCTCTATACAAATCCAGTATTGGTTCAACGGTTGTGTTTGTTGAGCATATGTAGACCGAATAGTTTAAAAAATAAAAATCAAAATCATAAAATTAGAATTTCTGATAGCCATGGAGCCATATATATATGTGGTTTCGCGATTGGACATAATTCGAATTCAAGAGTACAGATTTTAGCACGTTTTAATTGAAACATATAGTGTATCATAGCTGCTTCTGTTTCTGCGAAAACATCAGATTGGCTAAATAATAACTTTTTTAAAATATCCCACAAAGGACGCAAAAATAACTTCTGGGGTGTTAAATTGGCCCGGCAGGGAGTTACAGTGTTTTTCAAATATAATATTGGACAAATACAGTAGAATAAGTTGTATACAATGGATACGCTATCAATTTACTAAATCATGTCACTTTTTAATAATATCTTTTCATTGTATAGCTGTTACAACGAATGAGGCTACTGCGAAATGCTACAATCAATCAATTAATCAATCAATCAATCAACGGCGGGCGGGCGAGCGGGCGGGCTGGCAGGCAGGCAGGCAGGCAGGCATGAAGGGACATTCATTTCAAGGTAGCGTAGCATTACTGTAATAAAACGACAAGAACAAGCCATCATAAAATTTCCATGCATTTGTGTAGCCTGACATGCTTGGTGAAATTTAGTGTACGGCTTGTATGTCTTCAGAACTACATGGCAATGTTGTGAGAAAACATGCAGATGCCACGTGCTCATGTGTTGGTCAACATGTGAATGAAGTACAGGAGCACCCCATGCGCCCAGAACGTGAACTAGGTCACCATGTATAGGCGTGACATACATGTGAAATGTCAGTTTGACAGTCATATTTGATGCTATTACTATCCAGCAGCTACTATACAACATTAGTACTAATATTGAAAGTCACGATTAAAAGATACATGATCACTCTTTTTGATGACATCAGAACCAAGTTTATGAGTGAAATAGTTTTTGCAATTTGGTAAATTTACTATCTAATTTCAACAGGCATGAGTTATACATTTGATGCACCACGCGGTACACTCGGGTACCAAATGCAAATCCGACATTTTGTTTAATTATTTAACTTATTTTTCAGGGCTGTACCCTCGGTATCAAAAAGTGTAAAATAATTTAAAAAGATAGCAAGAATAGATGTGAAACGTTCTTATTTTGAAAAATATTCTTGGTTTGGGGGCATTTTCGTCAATAAGGACTATTGGTAACACATCTCTCAATGCCGCCACATTCACCATATGGCGCTGCAAATCACGTGGTACACCGGGGTACAACGGTACCCCGGTGTACCGCGTGTTGCATCATTTCTTGTTATGCATTTCTAGTATTATCTAGATTGTAGAACTATTTTTTTTTTTCTAGAGTTTGTAGATTTAAAAAAATATTTTTTATCAACATTTCTATGAATCCGCTTAAAACCCAAACACATTTTTTGCATACCTAAACACTTGTTAAAGGATGGTTGAATGTTCCCACAGCATTGGGCCACATGTTGATGGCGGCGGTCCAGCATTGGGCAGACAATTAGTGCTGCAGGTGTATCCCCCATGCCCTGACTATAAGACACCAGTTAGCGGCGATTGCTTTGATCTCACCGTCCCAAGACGTGGGAATATGTGGTGTAAAGTGTATATTGCTGACTTGTTTTGTTTACATGGCAATACACGACCTGGAAATATAACTATTTCACTCTTTTTCGGTACTTTAAAATGTGTTTGTTGCCTTTTTTGTATTTTTATTTAAGATTAGTAGGCTATTATAGCTTCATATCAATTAAATTTTCAAAATTAACAAAATTGAAAATGTCTCATCCCACGGGGTTCCTTCAAGTATTTAATACGAGGGCATTTATAAACCCGCCAAATATCTCATAGGCACTGCATTACTCATAGGTACTGATTCATAAGCACTGACAAAAACAAATGTGTCGCTGATATGCTTTGCATCATTATACCATGACATGCTTCTTGAAACAAATAATATGTCTTTGAGAGCGCTTGAAAATGTTGGGGTCGTCAATATTTTTCGGTGATTTGGGGAGAGACTTCCCCATCTGTGGTACAGCTATTGCAAAAGCTCGATTGCCAAATTTCTCAGTGAATGAAAGCGGTTGTGTAAAAATAGCTTGATTAGCCGATCATAGGTCCCAGTTTGGTTGACCAATGCGGCATGAGTAGCTCAGATACATATTTAGTAACATTTTATAGTGCCACAAGGAGTGTCAGTAGCAGTACCTTGTATGCAACTGTCTTCTGTATCAGTTGCCGGTGAAGCTGTATCAGCATCTGAGAAATGATTGTGTGCTTATAGTGTTTATACAAACATGCTCAATATATCATATGCTCTTCTTCTTTGTGTGACAGAGTACACCTTCCAAATGGAAGGCTAGTTATCCTGGATGAAAGTGTTTGTTTGCATTTTTAGCTAAAGTTAGTATCTGTGACCATAGAGCTAGTTGTAAATAGTTTGTTTAAATAATCCTGGGGCGTGAGTAGGTGCATAAACGTTTGGTGGGCAAAGCTACTAACAAAAATACACTAAAGAGAAGGAGTAGCTTGAATGTTATAAACGGTTTCAGTTAAAAGGATTGTGAGGGGTAACTGCATATATATGATAGACAACTTCAGTTTTGAATGCGTTTTGAGATGGGAATAGTATTATTGAGTTCAGTAAATTGTCCCAGAGTGGAATTTTTCGTGGAAATTTGAAGGTTTGACTGATTCGATATTGCCTCTGTAGAGTACAAAATCCATTGTTCTGGTGTCGGTCTCTGGTAAGGAGTAGGGTCTATTCTCACAATATTGTTGGTGATGATAAACAACATGATAGGCTAAGGCGAAGGTAACACCGTCGCTGGGTTAGGATAGGCCACTGAAGTTGTTCTTTTGTGCTGCACTTTGAGCATGTAGATCCCACCACAGTACTCTAGGTGGGGGACAGGGTGCTTTTTTGAGCTTCCAATTCTGGGCACCCGAATAGCATGTATTTTGCTGATTTGCTCAGGCCATTATCAGCCGAATTCCATCACTTTTTAGCGTCAAAGCAGACAGCCTCAAAATTGCATAAACAAATATTACGGAGCTTGGAAAGACCATAAGACATGAAGTATATACTGGTAGAAATTACACCATGAACCAATCAATTATAATCGGTGTTAATTTCCAAATTGGGACAGGGTGTCTTTTGAGCCATGAGGTGAATTGCGACAGGGTCAGGTTTTGAACATGCCTGAGGCACACCTCTACCCATATCTAAGGCGAGTACCCCCAACCCGGGGTGCGATTAGACAGAACAAAAATTATCCATGCCAATGTGCTACCTCTAATCCCGTAGTAGTCTAATTTGATTACACTAAGCTTTAAAATTACTACTCAAGGACAGCAGATTGCTGTGTCTATTTTTTTGCGGTTTAAACTATCTGATAGCTTATGTACCAGGGTTAGCAGCTGTGGAGCGTTTACTTCTGAATCCGTGCTGCCATTGATAGAGAATATTTCTCTATTTTCACTGCTTCAGTAAATTGGTTGCAATAATATGTTCCATGATTTTGCAGCATACATGTATGTTAGATACACTGGTATGTAGGCCCTATATGGGTCATATCGCTGGATCGGTCAGTATTATACTGGACTTAGCTTCACTATCTTTCTTATTCAAACACATATAGCTATATTCGATAGATGTCTAGCTTGATGAAAATGTATAGGTTTCATTGTGTTTCACCACTCGTTGGTGCTCATTTTCAGTCCGACAATGCCATAAGTGGGTCCAAAAAACTCACTTTCAACATTTAGAAGAAATTTCAAAAGTGTTTAGCAAAAATTCAGGCTTGATATATAATACTGTTGTTACTTTCCATAGTTGCTACATATATAAGTCATTTAAAAAATAAATAAAAGCTGCACAAAACATACTTTGGGATAGCACCTGAATGTATACCACCTTTGTAAAGTTTGTTCGTGATATGCCTAACAAATGCATTATGGTGTATACTGCGATGAAGAAATAACATAAGAAATAAGTTGTGCCTTCCCAATATTGAAGCTTCGGGTGTTTACTAAAAATAATCAACAGAAAAATGACAGTGAATGATAAGTCTTTTATGCCAGCGACCCTTATTAGATATTATACTAGGAAATAGTTGTGCACATCATTTTCGCTTCATAGGTGGTAATAGATAAAAATAGACTACACGCCAATACTACTTTTATGGCTGTGCCTGAACATGCCTGTGGATTTCAAAATGAGCCGGATTGACTTAAATATTGTATTATTTATCTGTATCAAGTTGCATGTTTTCCACCAAATCGTGATGTGCCTAACATAACAGTGCGTTAAAACGGATACGTATTTCCCCCTATTTTTAACTGAATAAATCGGTTATGGACCATGCTGGTTTCAGACATTCAACATCAGTGCTCAATGGTGAGAAAAATTAAAACTATATGAACTTTTAACACAAAGATCAAGCACAGTATCATTATACTCTAAACTATTGTAGAGGAAATGACAATACATTTAACAAGCTATTAGAAACAGCTTTGCAAATGAGTACTCCCATATTTCTGTTCGTCATCTCAAAACCTTGCTGAGCAATAAAAGGGGTATTTTCTGTTTGTCTATGCGGCACACACGAGCAGAATGTTCATGTTTGATATGACATGATGTGCCTAACTTTTTCTGCAGGCTGTATATATTACCATGATTGTCGACAATACATTGACTTTTGATATATTTCAATGCGTTTTTCTGCCATTGTCATGGATCAAACTGCCCTGGATTATGTTTTATATTATCTCACTAATGGGAGAATATGTAAATATTTATGCAGATCACCTCTTTCCTGTTAGGCACATCATAAAATTATTAATTTGGGAAACAAATCAATGTTTGTAATACAATTCGTGAGGATTAAAGTAAACACAATGATGTCACCTATTTTACGTGAGTTGTTAAATATCTTTGCAGAAATAGAGAATGAAATTAGAACATGTATATTCTACGTTGTTGTTAATAAATAGCTACAAGATGATGTTCCTATCATCACCACCAAATGTTTTTCAACCCAATGAATGACACCTATGCATTTGTACAATCAGATTAATTTGTATAAACGGTACTTATTGTCCATATGAATAGTTTCAATATTTTCTTTAAGGTATATAACAACTATTAATTTGGTGTACGCTATCATGATTTGAGTTAGGCACATCACTTGTATGCGAAATCAGTCTTTAAAAGCTATGAGGGAGTCGACCAATTATCTTGAAAGTTTATTAAAATGTGCATATTAAACCTGCCTGTGGATACCAGCGTGATTTTTATATAAAATTGGAAAGTTTAAATTTAGATCATTTTTCTGATGATTGTATGATGTAGGCAACTTTTCTTAGATGTTGATCATTTTCAGTGGTAAGGTAAATGTAACTTAGTTAAATGTCTTTTATTGGTTCAACTTATCTGGCAAATGATTAGCGACATGAAATGCCTGATATTATGCAACAACCTGTGGTTTCACATGTTCATATGAGTGATTAGTGTTGCGAAGTACAAAAATAATGTTGAAATAAACTTTTCCCAACATATATGGATACATTTTTTTGGTGTATATCACTCATTTGATTCGTGTTAAAGCTGCATAACTGTTTTGCTTATTTTAATCAAAAGATCAATCCATGGAGAATGGTGTTTTATTTTTTTATTTTACTGCTCCGGTTACTGAGTTATTAAGGATTTAAGTTTGTTGTTTTTTGATATCGTTGCCCCACCAAAACAAAGACCTGATCACAGCGGAGTAAGACACATTGTCTGTATAACCAGGACATTATAGGTACCAAGTGGCAGATAACGGTCATCATTAAAAAAAGAGTGGAAAACTTTTAAAATCATTCTAATTTTTTAAGTGATCATAGATACATTTCACAGTACAAAGTGTATTGTCTCATGTCAGTTAGACATATTTAGAAGTTATTACTTTGTGTGATATGAGCCATATATGCATATAATGTCATGTTTAATTTCGGTACCGATATAGAGAATGTCACTCACTTGAACAAGAGTATCCTGTTTTATTAGTGTGCTTTAAGTGTGGGCCAACATCTGAGCCTTTGGCCCGCCATTAAGACGCTCTCCCCGACCGTGTGAAATTGCAGTCCGAATTACACGAAATTCAGTGATGTAAATCATCTTTTTTTGCGCAGTCTTTTATTTGATACCTCACGGGAATTTCAAAATATAGTGGCAATGCTATGAGTGAATTCAAAGTGAATTTTGAATGACAAGAGAAACACGATCTATAGTGACTATGCTATTCGAAAATATCAGACTATTTTATTTCATCGTTAGTCATCACATACAGTTATATAAATAGCGAAATGCGGTAAAATAATAAAATTGTAAAAAAAGCAGCCTTTACGGTACCAGTAGCTGAGCTCCTAGCAAACAAGAGGATTCAACCATTGATGGGTCAATGTTGTACCAGCGTCATAGAAGCCCGACCAGCATTGAGCCATCAATGGGTCAGTGACTCGTGACTTGTGAGTTATCATAGGGGCTGACCTAGGACACCAACCGGTGGTTTGGGTGAGCTTGGCATCGCAGCCCACACGACCCAACAAACACCATAGATCCAATGTTGTTTTACTGTTGGACCAGCGTCTGTGACGCTGGCCCAACATTAAAACAACATTAAGTCAATGCCTCGTGTAAGCTGGGGAGGCATTGATCTGATGTCAAACTAATTCGGCGCCATCTTCTACGGCTCTGGCCCAGCGTTAGACCAATGCGGCTCAACGTCTCGTGTTTGTTATTAAGGGGTTTGATGCTGGTCTAATGTAACATTATACTGGCCCACAATTAACCACTATTAGTATTACGTATATGTACACAGACGGACCGATTTACCACACCATATAACTTGATGGTGTATCGCGTCGTGATCTAATCCAGCTATATTTACATCGATTTTGTCCATTTATAAAGCCTTTAAAAATATATGAATGATTGTGTTGAACATTTTAGGTTATTTCGGTCGAAATAAACAAAACAGTTATGCAGCTTTAAAGTTATCTAAAATCTTCGTTATATGCGCCAAGTTTAGACTGTATGCATATTAGTTTTTAAAACCATCATTTGATACTTGAAACATATGTGGTGATATTGAAGTATATGCATGATGTGCCTAACATTTCAAAGGCATGTTTATGTTGCCATAGCAGTAGTTAAAAATGGTTGAATTGGTGAATGTGTTATCTTCTTATATTCACAAATCAACTAAAGGCGTCATAGAAGCAGTCATGTCATCAGGTAGTCTACTGATAGGCCTCCATTTTATTCCATTAATCAGTATTTGATGCTGGTAAAAGGCTGAAATCGTCATTTTACAAGTAGACCCATCCATCCAATACTCATGAAATTTTGAATGATTATTTTGGATAGTTTATATTATATCACTACCACTTATGAGAGGCATATAGCTGTTATCTATGCATCATATAGGGTGGTATTAATAGTTGCAACCTAAAAATGTTAGGCACATCATGAAAAATGATAGTGTTTTTATTCTATGCTGAAAAAAACTAAAACTCTTTATGATTTGAAGTATACTTGGTATGGTAGCTAGGTTCCCTGCAAACAATTTTACGTTGTAATAACGTCCCACAACGTACAGCATTTGTAGGCCTACTTAGGACGTAACTCTGTGAACTCCCATTTACGTCCTTAGAACGTACAACATAAATGTAACAAATGACGTTATTGGGACGTTCGGGGTACGTAACTTACGTCCTTAGCACGTCCTCGTTACGTTCATCCATGACTGACGAAACCGGAACCTTAACGAACGTTATATTACGTACAGTGTTTGCACGGGTTAGATTATGGTTTGTGTTTCTGAATTACGATTAACGTATTTTGTCTGTGTTTGTGTGTGCTTTCACATAGGCCTAGGTCCCTATATATAGGCCTATAGGCATATTATATTTACTTAAAGGGACAGGCCCAGGTTAAAATCATCAAAAAATGGGTGATTTTATTTTGCCTTCTTAATATGATGTGGCCTAAACATGTCCATATACTAGAACTGCAAAAGTTTTTTTAATTTTTGTGCTGCGCATTTACCCGTTAGGCTAGATAGAGACAAAATTCCTGATTTCTTATTTTGGACAACATATGTCGAAAAGAAGAAATAGGCCCCTACTGGAATTTCGACTCTATGGTCTCACCACCCCCAATGGCAAGCCAATTGAAACGCATATAAAGTGACTCAAATGTACAGTCCGAATTTAATACTTTTTGACAATATTCCCATATAGTGTTACATATATTAAAGCCTGAGATATCCTTGTTCAAAAACAGGTTCGCTATGGGGGGCGTAGCCAAACAGATTTTGAGCTACGCCTCCTAGTGTGTGGCAATATCACTACCATTCTAATTAAACACAAATTCATACCCACCAGTGTTATGAACATCATCTGTACATCATTCATCTCATCAATTGACTACAACGTTTTTATCGTATTACAATGTCACTTAATTAAAAGACCTTTTGTGCCGAAAAGTGATGTAAAGCAAAGATTTACTACTACTACTACTATGAACATGTGTACGCACAACGCTAGGGGTACGAATTTATGGAGCTTTTCCGAAACGGGGGGAGAGTGGATTTTCCCTAATAATCATGGCTGCCATCTTATGGGGTGAACCCAATACCCGCTGTGCGCAGCGGCGGGCGGTCCGGGGGGCCTCCCCCGAGGAAAATTTGAAAAAAGATCGCAAATTGTGGCATCTGGTGGTATTTGCGGTAAAGATCTTGATTTATAATTTTTAAGTTTGTTTATATTATTTTTGTAAAATTTCAAAATTGAGTAGGGCCTACAGCAGCAAAATTAAAAATTGAATTATATCAAGTTATGATATAATTTAAATCATTTTACTCAGTGATTATAGTTTGAAATTTACTGATTTTTTTCTGTCAAATACGATTATCCATAGATAAACTTTTTAAAAAACAGACATGGCGGTTCCAGCATTTGATACACCAAGTGGCGCGCCTTTTATAAGGTTTACTATTGATCAGTGGGTCTAAGGATTAAATGGGAATGCCAATGGCCTTGCTTTTTTAGACGCAAATTCGTCCACTTTGTGGGCTACGTAGTGTCTTACTGAGCACGAATAATAGCTAAGCTGGGCATTCTATGATTGGTCATAAGGGGGCCACCATTGATCAATCGCCAGGGAGGGGGGGGGAGGCTGAAGTATTTTTGAAATAAATATTTTGAGACTAAATTTTCATGAAAAAAAAAAAATTGTCGCAAGGAATTAATATGTCTAAATAAATATTTAATGGCCCTCAAATTTTTTTAGCTTTACATAATTAAATGACGCTTAAATTTGTAAAGCCTTTCTTTGCTCGTCTCCTTGACCCACACGTCAATAGGGGACCTACTAAGCCTACTTTAGGATCCAATTTTGTGGACTGGAAAAAAATCGAAGAAAGTAAAATAAATATTTTGTTTGAGGCAGGGTGTGAAATAAATAAAATATTGCAGATAGGAGGTGAAATTAATAATACGTCCAGTTCAACCACCCCCCCCCCCGTAGTAATTGAATGGCGCCCCCCTAATTATTTGGACGCAAATATTTTTTACTTTACACAGCAACGACCACACGTTAAACCAATGTTGGCGCAATACTGGTCCACCGTCTACGACAGAACTGCAGTAGATTATAGTGCCCACTCAAGGGTAAAAAAGTGGGACGTTTTTTTGGACGCTCATATCTAAGACTTGCCTCGAATAATCAGGTCAATAAAATGTCATTTTGTATATACATCGTACGCTCAGCTCACTTTTGAAAGAAGTTGATTCTCCCGTGTAAATAAATGTAGTAGCCTAATGCACGGCCCCACATCTTTACGGTGTGGGCTCGTCCTTGGCAAGTTTATCGCCAATATAGTCATACATGTCGTGAATTTGTGACTGTCATTGGAAAGAAAAACATTTATTGCATTTGTAGGGCCTATCCTACTTTTACGCAACGCCACATAAAGAATATAAGTCGTTATTTGGACTGCTAAGTACGCATACATGTTGGGTAGTCCACTAACTTGTTGCTTTTTTTTAATAGGGTCAAAAATTTACAATGTGTACGCACGTGCGTAGGCTACTGGCGTACGGCTGGCTACGCGCCTGCCCACCGCAATAGATCTGACACACATCCTTTTCTACCACTCTATCCTTGTGAGTTTATCATGAAACAGTCTATATGTCATATCCTGCATAAAGGAAACAGTGTGTGCTTAATAAATATCCACAAAATTATAATATACCTGCATTTGTTTTTAATTCACAAGTGGCGGGAACAGCCGAATATAAAAGAAATGTGTAAGGAGTCCATTTTTAGTAGACACCTGCTTGGATTTCCCCTTATTTAGGGTGATGAAACCCTATATCTAGCCTAACGGGTGAATGTGCAGCACAAAAAATAAAATAAAAATTACAGTTATAATTTATGGACATGTTTACATTATAGACTCTATATGGTCATAGATGCCAAAATAAAATCACCGAATTTTTTATGATTTTAGATTTGGTATCTCAATTTTATAGGACACATCTAGGCCTACACTGAATAACTGATTTAAAAAAAAATGCAAAAAGAGGTTTAGAGAGATGTTATTTTTACATAGAAAAATCTTGAAGTTGCAGGATAAATCCGTTAGCGCGAATATAAATTGCCTAAATTGATTTTATGCTACCTTAACTTACTAAAAATATTATTCTTATTACACGGTAATTTATTTTTGTAGCTGTAAGGGACCTATACACTGGCAGATATCCCATAACACATGTAAAATAATACATATGATTATTGTAATTTGTCTTGTTGCATTCCCACAAATAGATTATATTTGCTAAAATTTGTTGTAATTAATATTTTCCCACAACACATATGAAATTCAGCAAGTTTTTTTCTGTATGAGATTTCTGTCAAAAACGGGGTTCTCAAACAATAACGCACGGAGCAGAACTGCGCACAAGTGCCCAATTTACGATCATTCTGCGCCAGTGCATGTGCTAAAGAATATTTTCTGGTTGTGTACTTGTCAAATTCTTGTAAATTTGCATTTAATAATTCAACTTCTAATGTATTTATAGTTAATATTCTGCCACAAACACGCCTGATTATATCACAGGTGAGTATGATGGCAAGGATGGTCTTATTTTATGTTTTGACGCACCTTCAATCATCATCGTCGGCAACTGTCCGGCATTTTGCCGAGCATGTTTCTGAAAAAATGTCTTCCTTGATTCTAGGACTTTCTGTCGTGAACCCCTTGTGGAAGACACATGTGTTTTTACAAGCAAGCGTAACATCTAGTTCACATCTAAGTACATTGTATTCCATTGTAATCGTATAATCATTCTGTAAACATGTCAGAAGATGCCGAAAATTCAACTGAATTGGCGATCACAATGATATTTGATAAGACATGTCACAATCACATGTAATAAAACAATTGACATAAAAATTCAATTAAAATGAATTAAAATTTAAAGTCTAAAGTGACATGCCCACGGCCACGCTAAAATCATAAAAAAATCGGTGATTTTATTTTGGCTTCTTAATATGACCATATTGGCATATGATGTAAACATGTCCGGACTAGAACTGCAAGTTTTTAAATTTTTCTGCTGTGCATTCACCAGTTAGGCTAGATACATGAGATAGTAGATAGGCCTATAGTCTGATGAATTTCCCGTATTTCCCATTAGCCTTAGGTCTATTGACATGGTTGTCAAAAATTAGAAACAGAATTTTTGTCTCTATAATATATCTAGCCTAACTGATAAATGCGCAGCACAAAAATTAAGAAAACGGGAGTGGCTAATCGTACGGCAAAGTTATAATGGGACTCGGGAGTCAAAGTGAGCCCGTCATTTCGTAAACGAGGCTGCCCATAGAGTTACATTATGAAGAATTAAAAAAATTTGCAGCTCTAGTCTATGGACATGTTTACATCATATGATCATATTGAGAAGCCAAAAAAAATCACAGATTTTTTATGATTTTAGCGTGGGCATGTCCCTCTAACTTTTGTTAGTCTAACTTGAAAATAACTCATAAAATATGTAGCCCAGAGTGGGCTAGCCCAGTAAACAGCATCTCTGCCAGTCTGGGCGGACACAGCGAACAGCAGAGCCGTGTATCTAGTAGTTTTTATCAAAGACAAAGTGGCTTTGATACGGGTAACAATAACATGTAACTTCATCCACTACAAGCCGCAGATTGTTGTCACAATTCTCGACTTGTAGTGGATGTAGTTTCACAGTCGCAGAACTATGACTATAATGCCCAAGAAACATGGAAAACAAATTTTAAGTATGCCAACTTAAGTGAGCAGAAGAATTTGACAAAATATCTGAAGAAATGCTACTGTAATTGAACAGCACTCACCAGGCCGTGGGATCTGGTGTTATACGAGCTTTCAGGTTAACTGGGGGTATCAAACACTGATAGATGCGCTGAACACCAGAAGAAGACCTGCAATATCTGAAGAAATGCTACTGTAGTTGAACAAGCACCTGCCAGGCCGTGGGAGTCCTGTACCCAGATTTATCTGGTGCTATGCGAACTCTCAGGTTAACTGGGGGTATCAAACACTGATAGACGCGCTGAACACCAGAAGAAGAGCTCCAATATCTGAAGAAATGCTACTGTAGTTGAGCAAGCACTTGCCAGGTCGTGGGAGTCCTGTACCCATATTTACCTGGTGCTATGCAGACTCTCAGGTTAACTGGGGGTACAACTCATGACCAGGGAAGAAACAAAGAAGAGGGAGAGGGACTGATCCAAGGGTGTGGCCCCATTAATGCAATGTAAGTGGGGAGAGTAAAGTAGATATAAAAATTAGAAAGTGGGAGGGGGTATGGGAGTGGGGAAATAGGTGGATGCTCGCTTCTCCAGGCCCGTGGAGGCTTGGAGTCGCTGTAGCCCTGCGGAGCAGGTCACCACAGACAGCTGCGGCATTAGCTCGCAGCAGGTCGATAAGATTCTATTCTATTCTATCTAACGTACATGTACCTTGAAAGTGTCTCATTTTAATTTAATTCTAAAAATCTAACATGCTTTGATTGCTGTCTTTTTCTGTTTTTCAGTTAGTACTTAGTAAGTAGTCTATGTACTATATTCAGAATTACATGTAATTTTTTATGACTACAACTATTAGGGCTAGGCCTAACGGAGGGTATTATAATATTAGGTACGAGTGGCTATTCGTACGAAAAAGTTATAACTTATGTGAGGCAAAAAAAAAAAATAGGTTGTTTCCGGTAACCCGAATTTTATTTGTCGACCCTAGTTTTTTTTTCAAGATCTGCCGACCCTAATTCTTTTTTATCAATAAATAACAAAACTTTTTTTTTTAGCATTTTGATCGGGACACAGTATTAAAAACGTTACTGTTTATGCAGAATTTGTTTATTTTGCTTTGCTGCGCAAAAATGACCAACATGTGCATCACCTAATAGGGTGTAGCAAAAAAAAGCAGAAAAAGAAGATAAATGCGACCTACCTACCCTATTTCTAAAAAGTCCGTTACCGGAAACATATAACTTATTTTTTTAGGCCTTATAATGGGATTTAATGAGAGCCCGTCATTTCGTAAACTAGGCTGTCCATAGAGTTACATTATGAAGAATCACGTACGATTAGCCTCTGCCAATTATGGGCGTTTTTGATATACTAAGACTAAGATCAATATTTTAATTCTGTGTGTCGCCAGTATTTTTTTTTTACCATCATATATCTATCCTGAGTCTTACACAACATATACACCCCCAAAAATTATATTCCAGTGTTTCATCTAGGATTCAGAAGGGGCATGGCGCCATCGATCATTGGGGGCACCTTATCATGCCCGCCGGGCACCCAGTTGGTTTGCTTGGGCTTTTCCAACACCCACCCTCCCCAATTAGGGTAGAAACAGAATCAGTTAAGTACCTAGACATAGCCAATTATTACCACTATGTAGACAATCCGTTATCAGGTATTGTGTCATTGGTGTGAACACGAGACATCAGTGATCGGGGTGTTTTCCACTGTGACAATGGCCTAGGTGGATTAAATATGACGTAACAATAGTTCAATGAGGCACTTTACTGTCTGAATATTAAAAGGGCAGCATGTTAGAAATGGCTAGATGAAACACTGTATTCAAATAGAAACCTTCACCCACACATCAAAATATATTTTTAACACCAGTTTGAAGAAAGTGAAAATGCCACTGGGTCATTCCATGAGAATATTTAGAATATTTGAGAATATTTATTAAGGGTAACTCTTCCAGCATAATACAATAATTACATATATACATAATTATATGAAAGCAATTATTCAGGTATTGAGCTGGTTTCCCAAGGGGGCCCTGGTACATATATTGACACACAATTAAGTGAATAATCACTCGCACAGGATACAACACAAAATGACAAGAACATGGTTTCATGATGGCGATTGGGGTCAGAGGGTTCAGGAGAAGCTTGAAGTCTTTAATTTTGTGTCCGAGCCAAAAAATTAAATATGGTCATGTCTAAAGAAGGTTGAAAGTTTTGTCCTAAAATAATCTAGGCTTTCAGTGTTTCTGATGTGTTCAGGCAGTTCGTTCCACAAGGTGACTCCTCTGTTGTAAAAGATCGTTTGAATTTACTTAAATTAGGTTGTCTAGTGTACAAATGTGCTAGATTTGCCTGCCTGGTGGATTAGCTGTGTATTCTAGATGTCTTCATAAAAGTGTTATGCAGATAGCTAGGCACAAGGCCATGAGTACATTTGTATACAGCAACTAGTGTGTGATATTTCATTAAATCAATTATAGGCATCCATGATCTGATGATAGTGAATCTAGCATAGGTTGTACATGCGATCGTCTGTTCTCATTAAGAATAACTTTAGCACAAGTATTTTGGAGTTTTTGAAGTTAATAAATGTTAGTCTCATCAGAACTAGCCCAAATGATGTCACAGTATGTGAAGTGTGATAGAACTATGGAATTAAACATTGTTTTTGACAAATCAATAGTGAGAAAAGGTTTTACTCTGCGCAAAATTCCGATTTTACTAGATATCTATCTACGTGGGTGTGCCAGTTTAAATTAATATTCACATGTAGACACCTGAATACTTAAAAACTTGAACCCGTTCTACCACGTCATCACATACCTTTATTTCGAAATTATCCGGATCTTTAGTGGATGACAGTCTCTGGGAAGTACCAAACAACATATTTTTAGTTTTGGAAACATTTAGGTGTAATTTGTGTTGTGTGAACCAGTCTGAGCAAAGGCTCATCTCTTAGAGATGAGTTCAGCGTATTTTGAATTTGTGCAATGTTTTTATCTTTGCTTATAATAGCTGTGTCGTCAGCATACAAAATAACCTTGGTCTTTGAACACACTTTAGGTAGGTTGTCAACATAAAGTAAAAACAGTAGCAATCCCAGGATACTTCCTTGTGGCACGCCACAATTTACAGGTCTTTCTTCACACTGTTCGGTTTTGAACTGGACTGTCTGCTTCCTGTCCGTTAAGTAAATTTCAAACCAGGAGAGCGGCATATTTTTTTTCCCAAACCTTTGTAATTTTTCAGTTAGAATTTCTTAGTCCACTGTGTCAAATGCTTTTTTAAGATCTAGCATTACGGCTCTGACTAGTTCTCCTGAGTCGAACCCATTGATGATATATTCTGTAACATCGATGAGTGCCGTCTCAGTGGAAAATTTACTCCTAAAGCCTGATTTGTATTCATATAATAATTTAGTATCATTCAAATCTATAGGTAGACAGTTGATTGTGTACAATCCGTTCAAAAACCTTCATTATCACAGGAATGACAGATATTGGCCTATAATTTGACACATCTGTTGGGTCACCAGTCTTAAATATTGGGGTTACTTTCACATTTTTCCAGGATTGAGGGATTTTACCCTTTAACATTGAGTTATTAAAAATATCTGCCAAAGGGGCACAAACAACCGGGTCTGCATCCCGTAAAAAATTCGTATAAACCTGACCTGTTTTTTATCGTCCAAGGAATCAAGTTGTTTCTTTATTAGCTCTGGTGTGACTTCCGTGAAAGAAAATGAATTTCCATGTTCCCTATATGGGTTTTCAATTTTAGATTTTACTCCCCTGAACTTGTCAGCAATTTTTTTACCAACAGTTGAAAAAAATAAATTAAAATGGGCTGCAATGCCTTTGTTGGTGTTAAGTACATTGCCAGCATCATTCAGTTCAAGCATTTCTACAGAGGATTTTCCCTGTGGCATGCCAAATCATCAGGGGCCTCCTCACTGTGTTAGCCAGCGACCCGTGCACCCGTCTTTTCGACAGGTATAAAGTCTAGATATAATTTACGGGCGAAAAGTGTCTAAAGTACACTATAAACAGTGCTCCAGATAACATGCGTATATGCGTGAAATACGCATGTAAAAACAGCAAATACTCATTGATAGAAAATCTGAGGAGTAATATTACTTATAAAAAAAACTATTAAAATACCCATCAAAGTAAAAAGAAACAGACAAAATGAAACGATTGTTGTATTTTGTACGTGAGCACTCAGCAGAACTATGTGACCTGAGTGTAAGAAAAAATGATTGATGAAGCTTTCATGTTGTTGCATGAAAAATACTCCTTGTTTATTTTCTCATCATATTTCACTCCTCATCACACATTTCAATGAGTGAAATACTCCTCAAACCAAAAAATTATCTGGAGCTCTGTATAAAGGAAGAAATGCACAGGCAGTTATTCAAAAATTGGGGAAAAAACACAGACAATTGTCTAATCCTAGCTAAGACAGTGAGCCTCCTGCACTTCGTCTTGGATTTCTCCTAATTTTTCACTAAATGTTGGGTTATCCATTGAAATGTAAAAATCTAAAATTTTAGGGCTGTACCATGGTTAGTTACTGAGATATGGTGATTTTAGTGCAGATGATAACGTTTAATTTTGCCGGAAAATTCCGAGCGTCAAATTTTGGGCCATTTTTAAAAGTTCATAACTCTGGAAATATCCCAGATAGAAATTTGTTGTGGTCATTCACATCACATCAGGGATGTAAAAGAAATTAAAATACTTAAGTTATGCGGGCATGCTTTTTGGTCCACGACCGAGGGCATTCAAAGTTGAATTACGACACCTAACTGGTGTCATGCATTTTCGAGCATCTAAACCTAAACTGAATTCAATAAACCACACATCCAGACAGAAAATAGGAGAGGATACACTCTGCAATTTTTTTAATCGGTCAAATTCAAAATGGCTGGCTATCTGCCATTATTTAAATATGACCTATATTTGCTAAACCTGGCTAGGTGGCTAAACCATTACAATAAAACAAAATGTGGGTTTTCGGGGGAGGATGCCTGGAAATTAATACCTATCGAATTTAAAATGGCCGACAATCGACCATTATTTACGTCGATAGGCCTGATATCAGGTAAATCGCGCTTGATAACTAGACCATTACTATAAAACAAAATGTGAGGTTTCAGAAGAGGATGCAGACTGAAAAATTGTGACTCGGGCAAATTCAATCCTTATCTGTTTGATAACCCGAATGACTTTCCGGGCTACTGAACTACTCAGTATCTGAGACAAAAATAGACAACTTATGGTAGCCAATGTGAAAAGATGGTAGCCTCGGGCATCCGGGCATGTGATTTGGCAAGCCCTGACCCTGGAAATTTATAACTATTAAATTCAAAATGGCCGACAATCAGCCATTATTTACATCGATAGGCCTGATATTCAGGTAAACTGTGCTAGATAGCTAGACCATATCTATAAAACAAAATGTGAGGTTTCAGAAGAGGATGCAGACTGAAAAATTGTTATTCCAGCAAATTCAAATATGGCCGCCAATCGGCCATTAGAAATTATAAGAAACAACTTTGCATGAAATCTTTAACTGAGGTGTGTCTGAAGCCAAGGAGCAACCAGTCAGATTTTGGAGATAAGCTGGATTTTGATCCGGATTTGATCTGGATCTTACAGATTTGCATGAAACTTTTATCTAAGTGTGTCTGATCAAGGACCTATCCACTAAATTGTGAGGATGATCTGGATTATGATTTGGATCCCGAATTAAGATTAATAATATTGATGTATGTTTGCAGTCTCTGACTGACTGTCTAGTCCTTGATTTTAACTCTTAGACTCACCCTCTTAGCCCTAATTGTCTTGCATTTTTATTTTTGTCCCAACCTATTAATAACACTTAGTACACAAAATCTTGTCAATAAAATTCTAATTCAGAATGGGAGTGCCTGGACTTCTAGTGTTGGCGGTAGGATGAAATATGTCTTAGCCACTGTGGCTGAAACCTCTGAAAAGTTTTAGCCACATTTTCTATCTTGTAGCCACAATGTAATCATGTGCCGGGTATCCAAAATATTGGGGAAAATTGATACTGGTCTAGTAGGCCTACATGTATTGATAAAATTGCATCTTACTACAAGATCATATTACTTGAAGTTGAACCAGTTCATGATTTAGTTTTTGTTTAGCAAATAACCACAAACTTTATGAAAAACTTCTAAGAACTGATCTTCTTTTGCAAATTAATAGTAAATTGTACAAAACTTCTTTTATTATTCAGCTATAAACATGAATGGTCATCCAAACGCATAACAGTTTAGGATGGTTGCAGCATTCAAAATTTCTCCACAGTTTTTATATGAGCATGTATTCGGGGCAATTTAATAGTTTTTTAACAGTGAAATTTTAAAAAAAAGCTCCACTATACTTACCCTACTTCAGAGGGCCATGCAACTAGATTCCCCCCCCCCCCCCCCCCCAGATAACCAGGCATTTTTTTGCCTTGTCCTGACAAAAAAATTCGACTTGGAGAAATCAAGTAGTGCTCAGTGGTAGGCAAAGATCTCATGACTGCAGCAGCGTGTTGAATCAGTTTTTTTACACTGAAGCTGACCATCTGAGCCTGTGTTAAATGTTTCCTGTTCTTGACAAATAATCACTTAAATTGATGACTTCGCATTCCTCCTAATGTCCTTAATGGAGTATGAGGCAAAGGGAGAGTGCTGAGCGGCCGATCAGACTAATAGCTTAGTTTTGTACAAAAGGGAATGTTGTCCTAGCTTGGTGTTAGCTCTAATGTATTTAAATGATTGCTTATGTCCACCACAAGTTCTTTCGTCTGCTGGGGTTAATAGCTAGGTCACTGACAGTGACAGGTAAAGTGATTAATCCATTCCAATGGCCTAACAGTAATAAAAGGAAAAAAACAACAAATTATTGAATGCAGCTCATGAAAGTTGTGATACAGTGACAATGTTATAAACATCACATAATCAGTGTGTATAAAACAACATCATATTATCAAGTGGACAGATCACAGGAAAAGGCCTACTTGGTCACCCGCCATTTTTTTTTGTTGAGAATGTAAGCAAACATAGTTTGTGTTGAATATAGTCTATAATATAGGCTATTATTGCTATATTTATAAATTGACAAAATTGAAAAATGCTAACAATAGATTGAGAATTTTTTAAATCAAATAAAAAGCCATGTTTATAGCAGAAAAAAACGATGGTAATGCAGTCTTTTTTTCACACAAATTTTACAGCGAAAACGGTTCTTCATAATTAATGCAGAAACGCATCATTCTTGTCTTCGCCACTATAGATAATAAACATCACAAATCTTTCGTCACATGGCAAATATATTCGAATTTGCAACGTGGCGAGCGGCCAGCGCCAACGCTGGACTTCTGTAGTCTTGTATCTTTTGATTTTATATGATTCCTTTGTGTTCAGATTCTCATAACTTAAAAAAAGGCTTGTTTCAGATTTTGCTGCCGGGTAGGTATAAATGCTGCTCGTGAACACCTTTTTAAAGTCTCACCCCATCTATGTGGTGGTGGAGACTTATTGTTTTTGCGGCGTCCGCCTGCCGCCGCCGCCACTTGTTTCTCACTCGAAAACCCCTACTCGGATTATTTCTAAATATTTGCAGTATGCATACTGGCCCTGGTAAATTTCTTTTTTGCGTTTTTCAGTTTCTCAAACAAAATCCAAGATGGCCGCCAAAATCCTATGGCGCACGCTCCAGCTTGAACCGCTTCATTGAATTGTTTCATGTTTGGTTTAAAGGAAAGACCTTACTCAGGTCGTGAGCCGAAAAGCTTTTGATGTGATTTTGATAATAAAAACTATGATTTTTTTACATTTCAGAATTTTAGGGGATTTTTCAGTTTTGTTCATTTTGGTTATCATCAAAATTTGTTTATTTAGCTATATACCCCTGCTCGGAGTATTTCTTAATATTTGCAGTATGCATATTGGCCCTAAGGAATTTGCCCGATAATTTTTTTTGGTGTTTTTCAGCTTCTTCAGCAAAATCCAAGATGACCGCCAAAATCCTATTTCACTCTCTAGAGCTTGAACTGCTTTCTGGATTTGTTTTATGTTTGGTTTAAAAGAAAGACCTTACCCTGCACATGTGCTGATTAGTTTTTGGTGTGATTCAGATAATAAAAACTTTCAGTTTTGTTCATTTTGACTATCGTCAAAATTTGGTAATATAGCTATACACCCCTGCTCGGATTATTTCTAAATTTTTGCAGTATGCATATTTGCCCTAGGGAATTTGCCCGGTAATTAAGGCTCCCCCCCCCCCCCCCTACCCGGGGGAAGCTTTTAGTTTTTTTACGGTTTCGTCAGCCGGCGCCGCCTCGCATCCATACCATGTCACTCTGATATCTACAAAACTGCTTTTTCAATTCATTTGGTTTTCAACATACTGGATCTTTTTTTGTCAAATTAGGACCTTGTCACCCTGATAACTTTAAAGCCGCTTATCCGATATACTCAATATTCAAAATACTGCATAGTAGTATTAATTCCTAGCCTGCATCAATTTTTCAGAAAGTTGGGAAGAATATCTGGGTCATGGGCCATCTTTAATCTTTTTTCGTCAAATTAGGACCTTGTCACCCTGACAACTTCAAAGCCGCTTATAATCCGATATACTCAATACTCAACATAGAGCATATCAGTATTAATTCCTAGACTGCATCAATTTTGCAGAAAGTTCTGGGAAATATCTGGGTCTTGGCGGCCTTCTTTAATCTTTTGTGGTCAAAATAGCACCTAGTCAGCCTGAAGCTGCTAGCCTCTGCCTCATAATATTACGTGATAAGTACATTTACAAATTAATTATCTAGTAAAATTATATTTAATGTATAACTTTTATTTGAAAAGTGCGAGGGGGAGCCTTCTTGGGTGTTTTACATGGTAAACACTTATAGTTTTTTTTGCGTTTTGCAGCTTCTTCAACAAAATCCAAGATGGCCGCCATAATCCTATGTCACTCTTAGAGCTTGAACTGCTTCATGGATTTGTTTCATGTTTGGGTCAAAAGAATAACCCTACCCTGGATGTGTGCCGATACGTTTTTCTTGTGATTATGATAATAAAAATTTATATTTTTTTACTTTTCAGGATTTTAGCTGATATTTCAGTTTTGCTCATTTTGGCTAATATCAAAACTTGGTAATATGGTTATGCAGCTCAAATCTTTTGTGTATGCTCAGTGGCCCTGAAAAAAGTCGGAGAATTTTTCCTTTTTTTTCCTTTTTTCAACACAATTCAAGATGGCCGACGAATCACATGTTACTCTGAAGAGCTTGAACTGCTTCACCGATTTGTTCCAAAGAAGCAACTTACCCTGGCTATATGTTGATTAGATTTTGGTGTGATTCTGAAATCACATTTTCACGTGGTTAGCATAAATATTTGGTGACAGTACTGTATTTCATCATAATTAATGTACTATGTGGGGTGGTTGGAGACGCAAATTTTGCCCCTCAGACAAATCTATTTTAAAAACGTTTTTCCCCAGGAAATATTTTTTGGGTGTCATTCCGAACGCGCCTCACCATTTTGCATATGAATTATTGTTGGTCACTTTTTGGTTTGGCAAGCGATAAAACCCTCTCTCAGACTTTTCCAACCAAGTGCTGCGAAATCCAAAACAAAACTTTTTTTCAAAGCCTGGCAAGAGAAAAAAAACAACCCTCTGTCCCTCATGTTTTTTTTCAGCTGATTTGAAATTAGTTTTAGGGCTTTCCATTGTGTGTGTACAAACTAAAGGCACACAACAACATTCAACAACTGACAAAAATCTACAGGGGTAGCATGTAGTCAGCTGCACCAATTACATACATGTTTAGTTTGATAATTCATATTTTTCAATAAAAGGTCCATGAATTTTGAGAAATGACCATGGGAAACTCATGGAAAAAAATGTGATCCATAGTGAAGAACCCTGAATATAACATTTGTGTGTCCTGTCTTTGCAGTTTATTGATCAATAGTCATGGTCATGGAAACACCAAGTCCTATCTGTGTTGGTCGCGAATTTGTGAGACAGTATTACACCATGCTGCATGAGGCTCCTGAACATCTTCACAGGTAGGTACAAGCAATTACAACAGGAATCCTATAAACCTTATTGACTGGGACAACACAGAAAGATGCCTGGATGCGACTGATTAGGACCGCATGTTATTAAGCTTATTATGCTCGAGTTTGTGTCCTTTTTAGGGGAAAGAGGGGTGCTGTGTGTGTGAGACGGTTCACATTTCTGTACACCAGTCCTTATGAACATGCATGTGCAATATAACGTTTGGGGTCCCTAGGCTAAGTACTTTCTTATTTAAAAAATCTTCAGAAAAAAAGATATTCACAATTATATTTGTCGTTAAGAGCTTAAAGGGTTTTAGTCTGTATAATGTTGGCCCAGCGTCGCAGATGGTGGCGTATTGTGTTATCCAGGTCGTGGCCTTTCCGGGGATAAAGTTTCATCCGTATGGCAGTCAGAGCGGACACGGGACAATCACCCAACTCTGTTTCAATGTTGGGCCACTTTCGAATACGATTGACCGGCATTGAACCAGCAAAGAGCTGCGACGCTGGCCCAACATAGAATTGGTATTGGGTGGGTAGGCCTACATTGTGTTGCATGGATGATGGCCAGCACCATGGTGGTGGAAGGAATAGGCCTACACGTTGAAGATATACTTGTCTCCTTGGTTCTTTCAATAATTATATCCTGGACATGTAGGATTATGGCCCATGAGGAAAACCAATACAGTTATTTTTACAAAATATTAGGCCAATTTTTTGTCTAAAGCACTAAAACAGACTAAAGCCGGACCTTGGAGTCCGGGAACTCTCTTTCCCCATCTATACAGGGCTCAATATATACAGGGCTCAATATTGCCACTTGTTCACTGTGATTTATTTAACTACTGGGTCTAGAGTGGTATTTATTATTTACACAATAGCCTATGGCTAAATTGAGAGCCAGTAAAATTGATTCAGGGACAATACTTTATAAAGGCCACTATCTCCCTAGTACCTGAATGTCAAGGTGTGATGTATAAATTATTGAGTGAGTTGTTTTTCAGACAACATTTCATTTTGGTGGGCAACCATAGATAGGCCTAAGATCCAAGTCATGGGCTACTGTGCCCAAGAATTTTCAGCTGCGAAGCTCTGAGGCTGTTTACATGAGTAAATTATACCAGAAAAGTTCACTCATGGGATGCAAATTATATAGATATGTCAGGTTATATAAGCTTGTGTCTAATTATACAAATAAAATCTGGATGTGGACTCTCTCGAAATTTTGATTTTTTTCCCCAGGATTTTACTTGTGGCCTCTCTTCCAACCAGACCAAGGAAAAAGTGTTTTCTGTGCCTAGGCTACGACAAATTTTTAACTTCAACCATATCGGATTGTCCAGTCAGATTTAACAAATTCGACGATGCTGTTTTGCTAAACTGACCAGTGAGTCACTTGGCAGTTGGACTCATGAGATAATGAAATAATTGGAGATAATTAAAGTATTTCATAATCATCAATTTTCCTTTCAAACCAAGTGGGTGGGTGCTCATTGGAATATGGGCTTTTATTAGAATAAAACATTATTTTCCACGTAATAAATTTTGATACATTGATCAGTGTTCCATCATGCTACCGTTCTTGGGCGCCTTGTTGCCCTTCATGAGGGCCGTGTTGCCCTTCAGAAAAGCCATGTTGCCCTTTTTACATTATTGGAACTCATTCCAATAATGTTTTAATATGGTTCACAAAACAGATTCTGGGCACTGTTTTTTTGTGTCCATATAATGTGTGGCCCAAATGACTTATCACTCACATCTTCTCAAATACGGCAAAACGCATAGGTTCAGTTTTCTGTCATTCCATAGCCTACAGTAGACCCACCAACCTTTTCTTCTGAATAAGCATAAATATCTGTATTTGCCGAGTTATTAGGATTTCCGTCATCAATTTTACAACAGTTAGGGGTCTCGAAATTTTGAGCTGTGGGTTGGGCTATTGATTTATACCCTGTAGATAGCCAGTGGATTTTACTGAGAACAATGCCTACCTTAGGATCAAACTAGGCCAATATAATCTTAAGAAACAACCAGAATGAGAGTTTGAAACTGGAGAAAGCTAACAGATGTTTTGCTTTTGAGACCAAATCCATCATGATATCGATACAATATTTTGCAATTTAATATATATTGCCTTTGAAAATCTAGCCCTTGGTTTAAATGCCTCTGACACCATAGCTACAATTGTTGTAAAGTACATTCTGAGATAAGCTGACCTACATTGTAAGCAGATCATAGGACGAGATAGACTTTCCTGACCAATCAACACACACAGAATCTGGGTTGTCACATCCTTGGACATTTCAGTTATGCACGATATACCAGTGAACAAGAGACATTGATCCGTGTTGTTTCAATGCTGGGCCATGTCTCGCAATGATCCTATTTACGATAGCATCTGCTGATTGGCTTTCAGCGACCACGTGATAGCGCGTAGCCTCATTGTACAACTGCTGTGCAAAGCCAAAATGCAGTATGTGCTCTCTTTACAAGTGAGCACATACTGCCTTTGCAGACTTTGCAGATGGGATAACGTACTACAACGGAGAGGGATGCTCATTCTGAGGCGTATACGCCACTGATCTGCATGTGCAGGTCTGTGGTAGGTAGGCCTATACACACTGTGTCACGCTGTAGGCCTACCCACCTGTAATTATGTAATGTTACACTGTGACATGACTAAGCTACTGACCGTGGATTAAATCTATTTTATTTCTTAATATCTAAGGAATAAAAATGACATATTTGTTCTTTTCAGCTAAAACTATCCGAGATTGATACATTATATAATCCTCTAGCTAGAAAATTGAGGAAATGACTATTTATTTCCCAGCAAGCACATAGCAACACTGTATGTTGTTATATGGTAATTATATTATTGTTTATGCTGGATCAATGTTGTACCAACATTGTTGACGGCGGTCCAGCATTGAACCTGCATTGGATCATTGTCCCGTGGTCGCTGTGTGGTGTATCAGTGTATAGGCCTACATCCAGGTATTATCAGCTGGGCTGTCTAGACATCCCCATCCCGAGGTGAATAAATATCATAAGAGATGACAAAATATCATTGAAATTAACTAACTATATTTAAGTAGGATTAAACGTCAAAGTAAATAATAATGAACATTGTCAAAATATCACAATGGAAAGTGATTTTCAACGTCACATAAAGGATGGATATATGTTGATATTGACATGCATGTGGGACTGGGAGGGTCGGTTAAGCACTCTAATCACACGGCATATTAAAAAAACAAGCAAATTTGGGGCAAAGTTAACGCTTCTCGGCGAAGGATGAACGCTTGAGGCTTCTCGGCCTAAAATGTCAATTTAAAGCACTGACATCTCTTAAAAAATGTAAAAAGGCATACATTTCCATAAATTCACCATTATGACCCCATCCACGGAACACTAGATTATATAAAGACACTGCTGGTGTTACTGTATAGTTTACTTGTGTACGCGGTTCAGTATGGCAGTCGTTATCTCATTCCGGGTCTTGCTAAATTAGGGGGGGGGGGGGTGTCCAACTATATTCTGGTCAATTTAATTTTGTTATCAATAGTACCACTAGTAAAGTAGTCTATGGTATTAATTTCAATCCTAATTATAGGCCCTTATTACCGTATTCGTTAGTATATTATACATGGAGGCTACACCTGTGTTTGCATGTTAAGTTGCGTATTTTATTGATGTAATAACTACAACCACAAAATATTATAATAGCGATATTAGAATTATGACTAGGGCCTATACTAAGTTATAAACATTTTGACTACAATTGCGTGTCTCTCACTTAATATGACTGTCGCCCAATTGGAATTATTGCGTTCATGTGATATATACGCTAAATATAAATATACTGACATACTATCGTGCTCTGCATTAGCTCTTGGCTGTAAAAGGTGTCAGCTAAAGGTGTTTACACACTGGCTACATGTTGTGATCGAGTGGTATCTGGGTATAGCCGGCAAACACAGACCTTCAACCAGGGTTGACAAAATGCTTGGTCAGCGTTGCCGACGGTGGACCAAAATTGAATAAACGTTGGGTCAATGGCAAGTCAATTTTAGACCTTTTACACATTTATTGTAAGTATTAAATAACAACGGAGCAAATGAAACGCATACTTATTTCGGCGACGGTCGATAAGCAGTGAAGAAATGACAGTGCATCAGATTACTGAGCGACCACATATCTCAGACACGGGGTCGACGTTTTTCATAACCAGTGGTCGCTCATTGTAAATATATTCAAAATAAACATGAAAAATCATGTCAAAAATATGGGCGGGGGCCCTAGGGTAGTGGTTAGCACCGCTGCCTTTCACGCCAGAGTTCCGTGCCTCTGTGACCGAGAGGTAGCGTGCTCGGCCTCGGACCGCCAGGGCTCGAATTTCCTGTGTTTGGAGGACAATGTCATCTCAATCATCTCACCATCCTCAGGAGGTTCTCCTGGCCCAGTTTAGGCCAGTGTTTTTATATTAGTTGGTTGACAGAAGTTATTATTTTGAAACCTAGGGCGACAGAAAAAAAAAAAATTAAATTACTTTTTTTCTATACTGGTCAACTTATCGATCAATAACTCGGGATCGAAGGAAATTAAAAAAAAAAAACGTTTTTTTTTTAAATACTGGTCAATTTCGTCTTTCACTAACTTGGGGTCGGAGGAACTAAAAAAAGTGAGATTAATTTTTGTACCGGTCAATTTATTTTTGTAACGCTGTCTATAACCTCACCAACAAATTTTCCAACAACCCCCCCCCCCCCCCCCCCGACTTCACCTCCACCAGCTTTCTACAAAGCACAGATGGCCCGTTTTTCACCTCTACGAGGAGAAAGAAGTGATCAGACTCCGCCATGTTGTTTGTCAGACGGCCTTGACACTCTTGACATTAGCAGGTGATTTCATTCTGGACTCCAACGCGCGATACCAAAACTTCAGCTATATACACCGCACAGTCATAACAAGTTGAGTTTATATTTTTTAGTTACAGGTTTAGTCGCTATTCATTGGCAAACACAGGGTTGGCGGCAATTGAAAAAGAAGCGTTTTCATTTTTATTTTTTCAGTTGGAGGGTTTAGCTATTCACCGACAAACACAGGCAATAAAAAAATGTTTTTTCAATTTTATTTTTTTTCGGATTTTGCGTTTTCGTGACTCGACGGTTTTGTCAACCAACTAATTAAAAAAAAATCGCCTTAGCCTGTGTGTGCACAAAGGTGGCCTAAAGCCCGATTCATTTCATTTATATATTCAAAATAATCATGAAGAATAATGTATTTTTTATATATTTTAATTTGAAATAAAATCATTTTTATAACAAACTACATATATATACAGATATACTAGTATCAATAATTAGAAAAACTACTATCTTTTTATTTTGTTTTGTTATCATATAATCATGTAGTCATCTACCGAAAATGTTGAATAGCGAGAAGAATTAAATCTACCACCTTTTTGCCATTTTTACATCCCCTTTGGAGACGACGAACCCCCCTCATATAGGTCGGGTCAGTGCTATGTATTACCATGCTTACAATTGTAGCATTTTTGCTTATATTGTAAGGTGTTATGTTCCTACCCAGCAAACACGAGACTTTGATCTAATGGTGGGCCAGCATCGAAGACGTTGTGCCAACGTTAACCCAACATTAAGTCAATGTTGCAACAACAACGATTCTTGTCAATTTAAAAGTTTTTGTCAAAACAGTACTATCATGGGCACTCAATAATGCTGGAGCAGGTTATTTTGTGCAATATATATATATTTATATATATATATGAAGTATGTTGCTCTAATTTTATTGAATTACGAGTATATAATATACCGTAGTCATTTACCTCATACCAGTAGTTCTAGTTACAGTGCATGTATGAGGACTAGATGACCGTAAGGGTGTGACCCCAGCAAACATGAGATGTTAGCCCAATGTTGGTTAGATATTGGGTAGACACAGTAGACGGTGGGCCAAAATTGAACCAGCATTGGGTCAACGTCTCGCGTGGGTCTGCAGTGCGACACTGTGTATTGGCGCAGGTTATACTTTCATGTAGTCTGGTGTTTGATGATTGCAGTTGTAAAGTACAACGATTAAGATTTTGTGTTTATTGTAGCGTGTTGAACTCTGCTTATAGAGGCTTGGTAGTTGAATCCTTTGAATAATATAATATCAGTGATAATTATAATATCTTACAACACGATTTATTAAAAAACATCATATAAGTTTGTTTTATAATATTTATTACACTACATCCGGGACGAGGTGTTAAAGAGTGCTTGCACAGTATTTTAATATACTGCTATTCTGTGAACTAACAAAGAAAACATCTTGCACTCGTGCATCCAGTTATTTTCAAGCAAGTTTTTGCAATCTAAAGTAGTTATTGGCGGAAAAAATATATTTGTTATGATTAGTTTTACATGCATGGCCCATTGCTTTAATATCCACTTCAGTCAGTCAAAAAATAATTCTCAATAATGTTCAGAACCGCAGGGTTCTTGTTAATAATAAAAAAACACCATTTCCCTTTGTTCTATTTTTACATTGTATTTAACCCCACCCAGATTAATGTAACCTGTGTAAAATTTGAAATGCCTGAGCCGTGTGTTCATCGTGCATGACTAGGTGCCCCAAAGATAGGTAGCGCCATGCCCCCTCTGAATCCTAGATGACACACTACATTGATCTTTATTTTCACCTGATCAGTTGTCCTTGTGAACAGGATATATAGAGGAGTAATTTTTGATGAATACTATAAGCTTACGCCAGTCATCACATTTCTCATATATGATGTTGCTCTTTGAAATGAAAAACAATAAATGGAGTAGGATTCAATTCTAGTTTTACTTATTTCTCAAGCTTTTTTGCGACTGTTACAGATTTTACAGTCACAACTCCAGTTTTGTTCATGGAGGTGTGGAGAAGCCAGGTGAAGAGCAGCCTCCTGTCATGGGACAAACAGTGAGTAATCTTAACCATTTCAGTCCTGAATTTACCATTGTCATCTTCATCCACTACAAGCCGCGAATTGCTGTCGCAATTCCCGACTTGTAGTGGATGAAGATGATTTGATGTGGTATAAAAATTAAGGAAAATTACCATGTATTGGTAAACCCGTTTAATGGAAATTTCCATATTAAAACCCTTTGTTGTAGGAAAATTAATTATGTTTTCATGGATGTGAAATGATGCTTTAATGCATCATGAGGGCTTAAGGGTTAACCCTGTCACTGCTAATCACGACTATAATCAAGAAATTGTTTTTAAATCCTCCTTGATATCGTCTTACACAGCATTACACCTGCATCAGTTGGCAATTGGACAACCATCAAACAAATGATTTGCATGTCATTTATCCGATAGGCTGTCACATAACACTGCTTGTAAACATTAACTCTTAAAGTGATGATATATTTTTCTATAAACCATGGAAACCAAAGGGTTTTCTTCAACTTGAAATCATCATAAATGACTTAGTTATCTCTTTCTGATTCATTTGAATACCTATGTTATTGGTCCACGGCCAATATAAATACGTTTACTCTTACAGTGCGGGGATCCAGACGTCAGATTCTGACAACTAAAGTCTATCCCCGCGCTGTAATGTTTAAGTCACCCAAGTATTTGGCAATGAATTCATTCGGAACAAGTAAAAGTAAAATTAGTAGAATTTGCGTTTATACTGATTTCCCAAATGAAAGATGCAGAGTTGTCATGTTTTGTTATATTATTTTCATTTTATGTCGCTATTGCTTTTTGGTATAAAAAACATATAACAGCATGGACCAACAAATATGAATCTATTTCATACATGTATAGTATATTATGTTTATGCACGCAGTTGACTGGTGCGTGTTGTGAGCGTGATATGATATACTGGTAATTAGCTGAACAAGAGTCAGCAATTGGTACAATTTTCTACTTGTAGACTTATATGAAGAAAGTGAGTGCCAGTAACAATACACATACTTTACCACAGCGACACAGCTATTTACCTTTCCGTTTCCAAGTTCTTTCAAAATTTGATGTATATAATTGTGGTAGTTGTAAAAAACATATTATTCTGAATTTGGCTATACAAAAATTGCCCTCCTGAATTTTTATTCTTCAAGCTGCATGCGTTATATCTTGTACCAGGCCTTTGAAGGTGTAAAAAGTAGCGGGCTATACATAAAAAATAATGTATTGTGATGTAAGGTATTATGATTCATCAATTGCTCCTACTAATCAACAACTAGACTGACAATCTGTGCATTTCTGGATTTTTTTTTCAGGACATACACAAAAAGATCATGACATTGGACTTCAATGACTGCCACGCGAAGATCCGACAAGTTGATAGTCAAGCAACTGTTGACCAAGCAGTTGTTGTGCAGGTAAATATATATTTTAGTTCATAAAAATTAAGAGAAGAGATATGTGAAGACCATTAGAATGGTACACATTTTATTGCCAGATCCAGAGCTGCCAACCCTTCAGATTCTGCCCTAGGAACTATGATTTCCGCTGCATTATCCATGCTACGCAACCTGAATAATTAACCTCAAACTTATTTTTTTTCAATTGCTGAAAGAGGGGCTTAGCCGATAGATCGCATCTAATAGCATTCCCGGTAAAAATGGGGGGGGGGGGGCTGCGCGACCCCGACAAACATTTTTGACGCTCGGCATCGCTTACGGTGTGCTACACTTTTCTCTCTCCCAATGTTGGCAGCTCTGCAGATCTCCGGACATAGTGATGGGAATACTGATTTTTACTATGCTATTTTACCAGCATCTGCACAATTTATTTTTTGTCAGATTTTATTATTATGAGCAATTGTAGATGTAAAACCCTGTAGGGTTTGATATATGAATAAACATTATTTTTAAATTATTTTGCAACATAATATTGAAGTGTCAATTTATCAGATTAATGCATATTTCAGGTGACTGGTGAGCTGTCAAACAGTGGTCATCCAATGCGTCGTTTCATGCAGACGTTTGTTTTGGCTCCTCAATCACCTAAGAAGTACTACGTTCATAATGACATATTCCGCTACCAGGATGAAGTTTTCCATGAGAGTGATAATGACACTGATACTATTGAAGAGGCCGGAGGTGAAATATCTTTACTAGATATTTTGTTTCACAATGCTTGTTAAATGTAGTTTTAAATAAATCCCTCAGGATGTCCAGCATAATAAAAAAAATCTGAATCAAATGCACAGTGGAATTGTAAGGAAAGTTATTTATTTATGAAGCATACTCCTGTTTCTCACCACATGACCCTCTTCAGACTTGAAAAAGGATAATTTGCCCATATATAGGAGTTTTTACCCCTCACGAATTGACAGCCTCACTATCCCACTGGTCAGCTAAGCTGTGTCATTATTATGTTAATAGAGATTTGTTTTAAATTTGTATAATTTCAGTATTTGTTTCAATTTGCACAATTTTAGTATTGACTTAGTCATATGTTTGTCTTTGGAGCTATGAAATAGTGTGTAATAAAGTTTAAAAACAAAAAAAAACTGTTTGAAATTGATATATTTGCATATAAATTTTGTACTAAAAAATAGCTAATATTTTTTCTCAGGACTCACAGTAGTAGATATTTTGTTTACTAATTTTTTAATATATTTTTCTCCTTGAACCTACCCAATTAAAACTTTGATAATGGCATTTTCTATTTTTCTAAAGTAATAAGCCAAGTGATGCTCGTTGATACAGATTCTGAGGTAGAAATAGGGGAGGAGACCTCTGTTCAAGAGTCTGTACCTGAACCTCCTGTGTCGTACTATAAACAACAGGAACAACAGCCTATAAGGTATGATTTAACCTTTCAGTCACCCTTGTCACATTTATATATATAGTGCTTTAAGGGTAGGGGCTAGCTATGGTTATGTTGTTGTAAGTTATTCACACTTGTGTAACTAGCTTTTGGAACTTAAAAGTGAAATCGGTGAAACTATATACTTTTAAAATTAATTTTACAAATCCCAGTAATTTTCAGTCAGTTATATGAATTTGTTGATTGCAGTACCTAGCAGAACGCTGCTTTGGGTGTCTGAAATTTTCAATTGAATAGTTTAGATCTCCGAGGGTTAAATTGAACTTGTGAGTCAATTCCGCATTCATTAGTTTTTAGTGCATCTCGAATAACAGCAAGTGTTCGAAAGTGAATTTTAAACGTTAGGCACACCATATTAATATTCTACATCTTTGGCACAAATCCTTAAACCCAGCAATATAAAAAATTTAAATGCTGTATGTGATTTTGGGACAGTTATTTGATATGTACTATCGCAAATATTTTAACTCTTGCCACTACCTACTCACGACTATGGTCATTTTGAATCTGTTTTGTCAGGGGATCAAATCACTGTTATTGGAATAAAATGAGTTAAAGATTATTTTGTCTCTTATTACACAAACATATGAATTTTCACCAAGTTGTGGGTCACGGCAGTGAAACACTAACTTTGGGTGTGTGAAAAGTTAAAGATAACTTGCCAGGAAGTGTTTAATGGGTGTTTTCTGCTTGTAGCAATGGTGGACTTGTTGAAGAACAGTCTGAAGCCTCTCCTGTTAAATCCTTACCAGAAGAGGAAGAGGAAGAGCCTGAGGAAGAAAAAGTAGAGGAGCCAGAACCTGTGCAAGAGCCAGTGTATGTAGAAGCAGAACCAGAAAAAATTCCTGAGCCCGAACCACAACCTGAAGTACAACCAGGTATACAAACTACCAAAAGCACATTTGCATTATTAACTGAGAAAAGAACTGACCAGGTTCTTTATGCCTAGACTTACGGCCAATTACCTAAATAAAAAGTAACCTAAAATAGAAATACCGTAGGCTTGTGTAATATGCAAAGCCACTCAAAAATTATAGAGGTGAGGATATATATATATATATTTTTTTATTGTTCTAGCTCCTGTGGAAGTGCCACAGAAACCCTTCTCTTGGGCGGCTTTAGCAGCCAGTAAGAGCTCAACTGGTTCTGGCACAACGTCTGCCCCATCACCTGCAATGAAGCCGCAGCCAATGGGTAAACCTGCGGAAGTAAAAACTGATTCTGGTATGGGAGGTCAACTACCACAGCGAACACAAAGGTACACAAAAACAGATGGCAGTGATTTACACAAAATAATAGTATATTGAAAAATCTATAGGGTATTTGTATACGTTTATTAAAATAGTATGCTAATTAGAAAGCAGATAGAAATAATTGTGCTTTCATTAACATCTGCTGTACATTGAAAAGACATATTTTGCTTGCTGTTTTCAGACCACGCATGGAGAGGATAAGTCGTGAGAGAGATCCCATGATTCGAAGTGGAGGTGGAATGGAAATGGATGATACCAGGAGAACGAGATATCCCGATAATCAACAGCTATTTGTTGGCAATCTACCACACAATATCCAGGAGAAAGATTTGAAGACTTTCTTCGAAAGTATGCAATATCACCATATTTTTTGTACTAGTTTATCTATTGCGAAAAAAGTGCCAATTATTTTATTTATATTATTCATAAATTATTGGTTTACTTTTTTATGAATAATGCCCACATGTTTCAGTTATTTTGTAGACAATAGTTTTTAAACAATTTGATGTAGCTACACTAACAAGTGAAATACATGCTTGCTATTCAGTTGTTATGAACAATTACACAAGGTTTGAACATTTTATATCTTTCATCCTTTCATACCCTGATTTGTTATTGAATTGTAGCCATTTCACACTAATTTGCAGTATAATATTGTTTATTGCTTATTTTTTTTATCGTTGTTCTACTTAAGTTTACGCTTCAAAATAATGTAATATATTTTTATTTCTGAAAAATAGGCCAAATTGAGTTATTTCATTAACAACTGCAATCATGTTGACAAGAGAGTTTATCATTTTCAGCATTTTGTATGATTTAATATTTGCCTGAAAATGTATTATTATATAAGGCTCTAGCACAACAAGTGTTACCTAATTCAAGACGGCCTTTCTCTATATTACTTGCTCCTGTAGACGAGACATTTTCTAAAAATATATTCTGTTGTGAGAGAATGTGATGGAAAACACTCAATAACCTACCATGCCCAATCACTCGCCTCTCAGCATCATCTGTGAATAATTCATTTTTCATCCACAGATTACACTTTTACGACATACGGTGTATTACTGTCAAGGTTGAAAAGTGTAGTTAAGCAAAAATTTTAATTATTATTTATCCTGTATGGTTTTTTTTGTCGAGATATATAGGGCTCTATCAAGAACAATTTAGGCTGTTAATTCTAAACAAGCAATTTTGGTGTTTTTTCAGAACATGGAAAAGTGATTGATGTGAGAATAAACAGGAAAGGTGCTGGCATTAATGTACCTGTAAGTTTCTATAAAGTCTCAGCACTGAAATGATACATCTGTAGAGAACTTGCTCCCTGTGTCTGATAGTTGTTAAATTCAAAGTCGCAAAAGTTTGATTAATTCATGTTATCTTCATATTATTATTTTTGGCTTTAGTTAGGAATATGCTTTTTATATGGAATGTTAAAGGAATATAGATCTACATAATACATATCACCAACTGATCGTCTATTTATTGGGGATATTTTCTACCGTTAAGTACTGTTAGTGTGCTGTTTATTGATTTTTACTGAACTAAAAAGAAATGTTTTAGAAGTTAATGCAAACAGAACTCATTGGTCATCTAGCTGTCAGTTTCACTTTAATTTCTGCCTCAGTCAAAAATATATTTGAATAAACCTATCATATCAGGGATCATTTTGTTGGAAGATTATTGGTTAACGATTTACCCCTTTAAGTTTAGGCTCGCATTACATACTTGTCATTATTGTATAAATATTTTGCTGATCATTTTTAAATTTAATTAGCAAATGGTCTTTGTTGCATAATTTTTTAATATGCAATACTGAACAAATTATTCCCTGAATATGTAACTTCGTTTTTGAATAGTTGTAGGTACAAGCAATGATATTTTTTTTCAATCTGTATATTTTCTTTTAGAATTTTGGATTTGTAATCTTCGAAGAGACAGACGTGGTACAGAGTATTTTAGAAATTAAGGTATTATTGTATTATTTATCACCTTTGAACAATGTCAAAAACATAAAATGTTACAGCTTTAATTAATTAACCCCCTTTATAGTGGTTTATAGCAATAGATTTTGTTGGTGTTGGCGCTAGCATTTTTATCCCCCGCCCGTAGGGGAAGGGGGATTTTAGTCGCACCAGGATTCTGTCTGGCGTCACGTTTTCTTGTGGGCGCAAAAACTCAAAAACTACTGGTCAAATCTTTTTGAAATTTCAACATGACATTCCTAGCAACATGGGGATGTGCAAGTGATTTTTTAGAGATGCTACCAAAATTAAAAATAGCCGCTAGAGGTCAACTCTAACATTTTTTTGTGGGCGTAAAAACTCCAAAACTTAAAGTCAGAAATAATTCAAATTTTACTATCGCATCTCGCACGATATGGAGATGTGCAAGTGATTTTTCAAGGTTTTACTGAAATTCAAAATGGCCGCCATGGATAAACTTCATATTTTCTTGTGGGCGCAAAAACTGAAAAATTAAAATCAGTAATAATTCACATTGTACAATCACATTACCAACCATCTGGAAATGTGCATGTGATTTTACTGAAATTTAAAATGGCCACCACAAATCAACTTTTTAAATATCTGTGACCGCAAAAATCTAACCTAATTTATGGCGGGGATGATATAGGACTTCAGTCCTCTTGTTTGTCTGTAGTTTGGTAAGTGTTTAATTTATATTTTACTATTACAGTAGAACCTGCTATGAGCAGCCACTCTTATGAGCAGCCAACCTCCTATGGGAGGCCACTTGGCTATTCACAAAAATGGCATTTAGTATACAAATGTACCTCCCATGAGGAGACACCTGCCTTTAAAAGTCCACTTTACCTGTGTCGCAAGGGTGGCTGCTCATAGCAGGTTCTACTGTATGTCATAATAGAGTTTGACACTTAGGATTCTCCTGAGCTTTGCACCTATGGTTTTACCATCTGGTTAATACGACACCTTCCCAACTTTTGCAATATTCATGGCTCTCAAACTGTTCATGCTTGCTCTTAATCATTTTAATTTTTCTAAACCTGTATCCTACTGAAGTTCCTCATGCATGTTTTTTAATACACATTTAAAAAAAAATATTTAGTTGTGAAGGCATTTTTATGTAGGCAGAAACCTGTTTTTTAATATCATAATTAAAGCCAACTGAAAATAGTAAGTGTCTTTAAAATGCAAAATAGATAAAGTAAAATAAATGAAAAATACAGTACATGCTAGCACATAAACCATTTTACCTCTGGCACTTTTTAAATTTTAAACATCAACATTGTTTTTCTTATTGACTAAACATTGCCTGAGGAAAGTAGCTAGGAATAGTGCACACATTTTATTTGTCATATTTTAATCTATATTTCTTCACCATGAAAAGTGAGCAAGGATATGAAGAATATGTTTTTGACAGTTTCACAAATAAAATTGTCATTTAGATAGCATCATATATAACCTTGATTTAAAAATGTGCAAATTCTATTTCACAAATTAACCACACTAGGTTACAGTAAACATGCTAAGCTATAGATTCCAGGTGTGGTTGATAATTTTAAATTTTTACATTGTTATCAATAACAAATTTGTATGTGAAATAAATTTCAGACTGTTTGTAATTATTTATTGAAATAATAACCTTTCCACAAGAATATTGCAATTTGTTTTTGATTGCAAGATTAGTCGGAAATTTTTGCACATGGTTTATTTGATTTTTTTTTGTAGCCAATTTTCTGGGGAGATTCACATCGACTGAATGTCGAAGAGAAGAAGCAGCGTGGTGACCAAGGTCGTCCAGGGAGTGGTAATCGTCTTGGAGGCCGTGGCGCTGGCAATATGGGACGTGGTGGTCGGGGAGGTATGGGTGGCATGGGAATGCCTCCTTCCAGGATGGACAACAGAGGCGGCAGAGGAGGTGGCGGCGGCTTTGGTGGCCCAAGGCGTTAGTTCAGCAGTCTTATGGTGCTTATGATTATAGGAAGTGAAAGTATGCAATTCTGGAAGACAGCTGGAATAAAAGTCATCAACGTCTGATCTTGTGGACAGCTGGGATTTATTTGCCCTTGAATTAAACAAGAAAAAATCCCCACCCCTTCCGTTATTTGGGAAGACCCTCGCCTACCATACTGTCTTTACTACTAGAAAGAGTAGTCATCATAACATGTTGTGGTGCAATTGACACAAAACAAATTAGCTTCTCTCCATGTTGTGGTGAGAATTAATGAGCAGCTGTGATCATTCATATCCCCGTGGTAGTAAAGTAAATAAATGACTGTGGCATAGCAGCAGCCCTGGTGGCGTCTGGTTGGCTACACTAAAGCGACTAACCATGGCCCTTTTCCACTACATAGTGATATTGATGGACAGAGGCCAGGCTATTGTCATTCCCATGTAGGAACCTTCTGTTATACAGTGACTTTAATCTGTATAGAGACCGTGTACATAATATTGCTCAATGCTGACGAGTTCTTGGACAGCATTGAGACCAGCCTTTACACAAGATCATTTTAAGTTATTATGATTTTTTTTTATTTTGTATCATGCCAAACAATAACAACATAGCCTTGTCAATTGGGGACAGAATTGCATATTTTCGGAATTTTGTGAGTGTTTGTGATTCCTTGTGTTCAGGTAAACTGCATAACAGAGCTCAACGCATCTGCATATTTATGAACTGAGTGGCCCATGTCAGGTAGAATGGTGAACTCTGTATACCTACATACTGGTTGACTGGGCAGTCAGTGGCGAGAATGAATGGGGCGTATTCCTAGGATCTGAACTTGTGCTTCATCACCTAGTGTACTTTAATTGGTGACTTTGTGAACCCACGTGTTAAACTGGACAATATAAGCAGTGAGTGGTAGATTTACCAGTCGGGTATGCACAAGCGACTGCTGTTTCAACTTTTAAAGAATATTATGTGACTGAATGCCGAGTATATTTTATGCCATATTAATTGTAAGCTGTGGACTGCCAGTTGGTTTGCAGTGCGAGCCCGACTATTTTTTGCAGTTTACATACACATTCTCTTTAACTCCAATCCTTTGTCCATGGTGTTGTGACACATAGTAATGAAAGGCCTCTTCCAACACACACTACGCAGAAGGGAATGATTTAAAAATGCCATCTAACATTTTTAATACAAATAAAAAAGTATGGCATGTGAATTAATGTGTAAGTTATGTGTAAGCTATCTCAAAAAAAACCTTTAAAAATAATTTTATATTTATGAAAAATAAAGGTACCGCTTGCATTGTTTGTACTTGCATATTTGTTCTTCTACCGTGTTGGGATGGTGTTATTAAACTTGTGTTCCCTTGTAGTCTGTTAAACAGGATCTGTATGTGTGCATTGTTACTTTGAGTTAGAAAGGGACAAGTTGCTTGTGGGAACTGACAACCCAGCGTATCACATAAAATGTACAGAGATAATGTATTATAAAGACAGTGTCACAATTTATTAAATGAAAATCAGGCTAGTCTGCTGGGTTGTCAAGTTCCACCCAAACAGTTGATCTCAAAAATATGTTGGGAGGGGCTTTTCAGCTTGTTAGCAACAGTGTACCACCATTTTCTTGTCCTTTGTGATTGTTATTCTTTATTCATCAAGACTTGGATCAATGGTGCGCATCTGTGGTAGTAAGCATTTGCCAACTATATAATTATACATTTCAGTTGCCCAATAATTTTAGGTCATCTGTGAGTATTGCAGAAAACGTATTTGACTGCACATTTTGAAATAAATTCCTAGGAAACTTTTCATCCTTGCGTTGTCTACATTCGTGTCGTTTTTCATGTTTTTAACAGCTTAGCAAAGCAGGGAGTTTCTTTTTTCAATCTTTGAAAGGTCTTATTTGATTATAACTGTTTTTCATAAGTCTAGCCTGCATGAATATTTTATACCAGTCGTGCTTACAATATTTATTTTCCAGAATAAAATTAACAGGTGCTTTAAATTATTTTCTATCTATTGTGTTTACATTGTTATATTATGAACAGTGGTTATGTGTTGTCATATTTAAGGATGTCTTTGTAAACTTGACTCGACTTGTCTCTATATTTCTGCTAAATACTGCACTGAATCTGCAATGACTATAATCTCCTAAATCAAGTAAGTAGTCGACATAAACAAGCATAGCAATTCAGTGTTACGATTAGAGCTATTCTAAAAGCTGTGTCGAGGCAAAACAATTGTTTCGCCAGTCACATCATAAATCTACATGTATAGTACATAACATAATCTTTATTTATATTTTTAGCCCGCCTTTTAATTGAAAAAGGTGGGCTATTGCAATTGAAGTTTGGCGTCGTCGGCTTGTGGGCGCGATAACTTGAAAAGTTTTTCATGTATCCTTTCCAAATTTGTTATGCATGTTAGTTATGACCAGTTCTCAGACAAGTTCAATAAGGGCAGAAATTTTTTTCAAAATGGCCGACTTATTGCGATTTTTCGCCTTTTACGTCAATAATTTGACCTTGTGGGTGCGATAACTTGAAAAAATTTTTATGTATCCTCTTCAAATTTGATATGCATGTTACTAATAAGTAGTTCTTGGACAAGTTCAATAATGGCTGGAAAAAATTCAAAATGGCCGATTTATTGTCATTTTTCGCATTTTACGTCAATAGTTTGACCTTGTGGCCGCAATAATGACTTCAAGTTTAATAATGGCGGCGGGCTATTGTCGAGTGTGCTCTTTGTTTCTGCATGATTTTTTTGGGTTTTTAATAACATAATCAATCATTATGTCATTGGCAATTATTCAAATTGCACTACTCGCTAACCAGGTCGCTATGGTGACGACCCTTTATCAGTGTTGATGTGATTGGATGTTTTCTGGTTGTGCGAGGAGCCACGTTATGCTTCAACAAAGGTTGCTATCTTTGCCCGTCTTTAAATGCTGAAAATCCAACTTTTGACAATTCTACAAAGAAAGCGTAAATTAATACAACATAGCGTTATATTCAAATCATCTACGTTTTTTTGCGAGAAAAGTGGGAATGTCAAATTTGTACCTTTATTCAAAAATAGTCTTTATCTTCTGGTGACTGCAAAACACGTGTTGTGTGTCCAGAGAGTTGCTTGTTTTGGTACAAATCATGTGAAATATCGCCACCCTACTGTACCATCTAATCCCTGTCGTTTGCGTATTTAGATTAGGCTTTATTGTTGCCCAAATTTCATTTTCATGCTGGATATGTGAATAGTAGATATATGAAACGAAATTGATGATCGTGTCCAGCTGGTCTATCTCTGATAATATAATGTTATAAATAATGTTTACAATTGTCGTATTATGCCTAAACTACTGACGTTTTCAAAGATCTCTGCAGATGTTTTATTTTGTGGATAGGCCTATAGAAAAAATATGAGGGTGCACATGGGTTAAAAAACGAACGGCGAATCGACTGTTCTTTGGGGCCGAACATCGAGGATTGCAGTTTAAAAAATAGTGTAAAAAACAAAGCTAAATTTTTAAATCTATTTTTATCCATTTTTATATCATTTTCCCCTTATAAAAAGTTAATAGTGAGGCCATAAAAATGGGTAAAAAGTGAAGTGGGATGAATCCACAATTTCCAGGACCCATGTGCACCTTCTAAAATGCAGTTATTTTATCCTGTTTTTTTTAGCTTTGAATGTAATGTAATCGTATATCTTCGATTGGCAATACAGAGTTCATTTTCTGTCCACTAATCTAATCTATTTCATAGGCTACAAATGCCTACATCTATATTACATCGATAATTTTGTTTTAAATTGAAATAATTTTGTATGCAGGCCTACGTTGTGAACAATATATAATTTTAAGACTGTCTATTTGTGGATGAGCATTGCAGCATGCTTAACTAGCAGCCCTCAGAAAATTAGGTTTTATGATCATTATCTTTTAATTACTCTTGAAAAAACGGAGTACGTAACAAACCTAAGGTGCCCCATCATCCTGATTTGTGCCGATTACAAATAGGTATGTGGAGGCAGAAATGATGAGTAGCTGATGGTATCTAGATAATGTGACTAATCAGGGGTTATAATAAAGGGAGAGGTGTAAGCCGATGCGCAAACCAGTTCAGAGGATTGGGTCAAGCCGAACCTTAGCCTTGTAAACAACGGCTCTGAGCGAGCCACACAGCCGTGAATAAATGAAATAAATCGAGCTAAGTTTAGGCCACTTTTGTGCACATAAAGTCTAAATTGGGCCAGGAGAACCTCCTGATGATGGTGAAATGAGTGAGATGACACTGCCCTCCAGACACAGGATTCGAAACTCAAACCCTGGAGCTCTGAGGTCGAGCACGCTACTTCTTGGTCACAGAGGCTCCCCACAATACTGAGTTTTACGAGTGGATGGAGAAGAAACATTTTTACATTATTGGAACTCAAAAGTTTTATTATGGTTCACAAAAAGGATTCTGGGCACTCTTTTTTTTGTGTCCATTTCCCGTGTGTCCCAAATGAGTATCACCGACATCTTCATTCAAGCCACAACACCCATAGATACAGTTTTCTGTCATAACATAGCCTAAAGTGGGCCCACCAAACGTTGTTTCTGAATAAACATAAATTTCTGTCTCTGCCGAGTTATTAGGATTTCCGTCATCAATTTTACGACAGTTAGCGTCTCCAGTTTTTGGGCTGTGTGTTGAGCCATTACTTTTACCCTGTAGATGCTCGTATTAGCTTCCGCTGTCACCGTAGAGCATATCTCTGAAAGTACTTGTCCGATTGTCTCCAAATTTTACACACAACAACTCTAGGGAGTCTAGTTGTGCCTTTTGGGGTATATGAACTTTGACCTACTTTTGGTTCAGAACTATGACCTATTTAGACGGTTTGACACACACTTCATTTCCGGAGCAGATCTCCAAAAGTACTGGGCCGATTACAGTCATATTGCACATACGTGTTCACTAAGGTCCCTAGTTGTGCCTTTTCAGGTTTTTGGACCTTGACCTTAAAGTTGACCCAGCACTTTGACCTAATTTATAACATTGGTAAATCCGACTGAAATATTTTGCGGAAAATCATAAAAACCGCTCAAGATAGCTACACCATTACTATTAAATAAATTGTAAGGTTTCAGGAGAGGATGCATCTTGAAAAATTTAAAGTCGATAAAATTTAAAATGGCCTCCCATCGGTCATTATTCACCTCAACAGGCCTGATATATTGTGGAATATCATAAAAACCGCTCAAGATAGCTACACCATTACTATAAAACAGCTTGTAAGGTTTCAGGAGAGGATGCATCCTAAAACATTTCAAGGCGATAAAATTCAAAATAGCCGCCTATCGGCCAATATTCACCTCGACAGACCTCATAATGCGGAATATCACGAAAACCGCTCAAGATAGCTACACCATTACTATCAAACAAATTGTAAGGTTTCAAGAGAGGATGCATTTTGAAAAATTTCAACTTGATAAGTTCAAAATGGCCGCCTATTGGACATTATCCACCTTGACAGGCCTGATATTGGGTAAACCATGCTAGATAGCTAAACCATTACTATTAAAAAAAGTGAGATTTCAGGAGAGGATGCATCTTGAAAAAAATTGACTTGAACAAATTCAAAATGGCCGCCTTTCGGCCATTATTCACTTTCACATGGCCGTTATTTGGTAAACCGTGCTAGATGGCTAGACCATTACTATAAAACAAAATGTGACATTTCAGGAGAGGATACATCTTGAAACAATTCGACTTGATAAAATTCAAAATGGCTGCTTATCGGCCATTATTCACTTTCACATGGCCGATATTTGGTAAACCGTGCTAGATGGCTAGAACATTACTATAAAACGAAATGTGAGATTTCAGATGAGGATGCACCTAGAAAAATGTTGACTTGATCAAATTCAAAATGGCCGCCTTTTCGGTCATTATTCATTTTCACATGACCGATATTTGGTAAACCGTGCTAGAAGGCTAGACCATTGCTCTAAAGCAAAATGGGAGTTTTCGGGGAAGGATGCACATTGAAATTTTTTTACTTTCGATTCTAAATGGCCGACAATCAGCATTATTTACCTCGACAGGCCTGATATCAGGTAAACCGTGCTAGATAGCTTAACCATTACTATAAAACAAAATGTGACGTTTCCGGAGAGGATGCCTTTTAAAAACTTTCTACTCAATCGAATTCAAAATGGCCGCCTATCAGCCATTATTTACTTTCACATTGCTGATATTTGGTAAACCGTGTTAGATAGCTAGACCATTACTATAAAACAAAATGTGAGATTTCAGGAGAGGATGCATCTTAAAATGGCCGCCTATTGGTCAATATTCACTTTCACATGGCCGTTATTTGATAAACCGTACTAGATTGCTAGACCATTACTGTAAAACAAAATGTGGATTTCAGAAGAGGATGCATCTTGAAAAATTTCGACTTGATCAAATTCATAATGGCTGCCTTTAGGCCATTATTCACTTTCACATGGCCGTTATTTGATTAACCGTGCTAGATGGCTAGACCATTACTATAAAACAAAATGTGAGATTTCAAGAGAGGATGCATCTTGAAAAATTTAGACTCGATCAAACTCAAAATGGCCGCCTATCTGCCATCATTTACTTTCACATGCCTAATATTTTGCAAACTGTGTTAGATGCTAGTTCATCACAGTCACTATAAAACAAAATGTGAGGTTTCGGGGGACGATGCACCCTGAAATTTTTTAACTAGTCTCTATCGAATTCAAAATGACCGTAAATTAACCATTATTTACCTCGATTGGCTTGATTTCGGGTAAACCGTGACAGATAGGTAGACCTTTACTGGGATACTGATTAGGATCATTAATTTCAATGGAGGTTTGCAATCTCTGACAGACTGTCTAGTTCTTATCTTACTCTTAGACTGAGTCTCTTAGACCTAGTTGTCTTGCGTCTTGATTTTTGACCTAGCCTAGGACTACATTAATAACCCTACACAAAATTGCTTAAATGAAATTCGGAGCCGGAACTCCTGGACTTATGTAGTCTTGTATTTCACTGAGAACATTGCCTACCTTGGGATCAAACTAGGCCAATATAATCTTAGGAAATTGCCACAATGAGAGTTTGAGACTGGGGAAAGCTAGCAGATGTTCTATTTTCCAAAGCAAATATATTATGATATCGATACAATGTTTTGCAATGATATATATTGCCTTTTAAAATCTAACCATTGGTCTCAATAGCATATGATGACAATGCCTAAAGTGTGGTGAAAAAATCCTTAATGGCAGTGATCTACATCTTTGGCAAACCATTGTACGAGGTAATCTTTCTTGACCAATCACGCACACATTATCTGGGTCAATCACATCTCTAGTGAGGCAAATCAATCAACAAGTGTCATTGATTCAGTAGTGTTTCAATGCTGGGCCAATGTCGCAGGACTCTTTATTTACAATATGGGCCGCTAATTGGCTGTCAGAAACCACGTGATTGTGTATAGCCTCATTGTACATGTTGTATAGGAGATATCTTACAACAGCCGTGCAAAGCCAAAATGCAGTATCTGCTCACTTTACAAGTAAGCACATTACTGCCTTTGCAGATGGAATAAAGTACTACAACGGAGGGCGGATGCTCATTCTGAGGCGTATACGCCACTGGTCTGCACGTGCAGGACTGCGGTAGGTAGGCCTATACCATAGATATCGAGGGAATGGACAACCGACTTCAAATCTCACGACACTGAATAATGTGTATGAGCTTCAGTCTGCGAGAATTGGCGAGAAAGGGGATAGTTTACTTCCGCTGTAAACTGTAAACCATGTGCTTTTTGATCGTTTTTTTTGTGTTGATCACAATTTCAATCACAGTCAAATTAATTATCACCATCAATATCTTTTAAATCGTAACAAATGTTTTCGATAAATGAATACATTATAATAGTTCCTTCTGCTTCATTATTAAAAGTATTTGAATATTACAACAAGAATAAAACATCCAAGCCCATAAAGTATTCTCCTTCTCCCGTGAAAATATGTGGACACAGATCATAGACGTATACACACCATGTCCAATACACCTATAATTTGATGTCTATACATGTATTCAATTCAATATGACAATTGTCCGAATTAGGTCCGCTGCCATGCTGGCTATACTACAGTGAAGTTTGAAACAGCTTCACTTTGGCGTCTAATTTAAATTGTAAACCTCAATTGTCATATTTAGCATAAACATAAAAAAATACATTTTTTTGAACAATTAGTTAGTTCAGTAATTTAAATTATAGTGGCGAAATAGCCCAAATTACTCGCTTATCGAGCCGATGAAAAACATAAATTATAGACAGCATGAAAGGTAGACTGCAAATAAGTTATCCCATTTCCTAGCCGCGCATGCGCGCCGTAAGTTCACAACGATCTCGCGCCTGTCGGTTGTCCATATATAGAGGTCTATGGCCTATACACACTGTAAGCCTCACAAAGCCACATCACCAATGACATACTCTTGTGTGCGATACAAAACCATGCAGTTCACATCAAGCTCAGACTACACGCTGTAGGCCTGCCCACCTGTGATTATGTAATAGGTTACACTTTGACATAACTAAGCTACTGACTGTGGATTAAATCTATTTTATTTCTAAATATCTGAGGAATAGAAATGACATATTTGTTCTTTTCAGCTAAAACTATCCCAGATTGATACATGATATAATCCTCTACCTAGAAAATTGACGAGATGACAATTTATTTCCCAGCATGGAGATAGTAGAACCTCTACCAGGCCCGTAGCCAGCATGAGGCAGACGAGGCAGTTGCCTCGTCTGTCTTCTCCAAATTTTTATTTTTCGTCACTGAAAATTCTCAGAAATTTTGGGATTTCAGACGTTTTGGCTCGGCCACCGGGCCTCGTCTCCTCTGATTTCCGACCCAGGCTACTATATCCATGCCATCCATGTTCCCAGCAAGCACAAATCAATCACTGTATGTTGTTATACGGCAATTATGTTATTGTTTATTCTGAGTGATGGCGATGATCTAAGCTGGGTCAATGTTGTACCAGCGTTGTTGACGGTGGTCCAGTATTGAACATGCATTGGTTCATTGTCTCGTGGTCGCTGTGTTTTGCATGTATCCAGGTATTAGTCTGCGGCTGTACAGCTTGCAGGAGTAAAATTAAACGTTGATATGGCATGCCAATCCACAGGACTGGCAAGTAAAGGAAATTGTCATTCCTAGAAATGGCCTTCGTTCTAGAATGGCCTTAAATTTGCCAGTTCATCGGAACGGCTAATGACAAATTGTACCATTCCTGCACATTTTTGGCAGTACCGGACTGGAGGAATGGACTTATTCGAGCCCTGGCTTGGCTAGACATCGATCCCATCCGGCCCCATCATAAATAATTATGAAAAAAATATCATTAAAATTAACTAACTATATTTAAAGGGACTGGCCCAGGCTAAATTCATAAAAAAATCGGTGATTTTATTTTGGCTTCCTAATATGACCATATGATGTAAACATGTCCATAGACGCGAACTGCAAAAGTTTTTTTAATTTGTCTGCTGCGCATTCACCAGTTAGGCTAGATATAGAGACGAAATTCCCGTATTTCCTATTTTTGACATGGTTGTCAATAATTAGGAATCGGAGATTTCGTCTCTATATCTAGTCTAACTGGTGAATGCGCGGCACAAAAATTAAAAAACTTGTGCAGTTATAGTCTATGGACATGTTTACATCATATGGTCATATTAAGAAGCCAAAATAAAATCACCGATTTTTTGATGATTTTAGCCTGGGCCAGTCCCTTTAAGTAGGACCAAACGTCAAGGTAGGCTAATGCACATTATCAAAATATCACGATGGAAAGTGATTTTCAACGCCACATAATATATGGATATAATTACAGGGATATATGATGGTATCGAGATGCCTGTGGGACTGAGAGGGTCGGGTCACACACCTTAATCACGTACGCTTTTCCGCGAAGGATGAACGCTTGAGGCTTCTTGGCGCAAAAAGTGTAAAAAAGGCATACATTTCCATTATTCAGCATTATGTATCCATGGATATAAAGACACTACTGCTGTATAGTTTACACGTATGCGCGGTTAGACTGTAGAACATTGCATTTCAGTCATTTGTATCAATTCTGGTTTTTTTGCGCTTCGTCCTGAACAGGTATTGTTATCCCCCTACAATGTAGGCCTGTATGTCAGTATGTGTAAACATGCATAGCCGGCACCTTTTACAGCCAAGCGCTGCTGCAGAGCGAGGTAGGATTTGGAGCATACAAATATATATTTATTTAGCGTATGTCACATGGCCACAGTATTAGTTGATCGTGAGTCTGGATTTCCGCGATTTCAATAATTTAGCTTCTATACCTGCATGATAGTTTGTTTAACCTTTTCACTACCATACATGACGGAAATTTCCGTCGTCATTCGTCAATGAACGTAACCATAAAATGACACAAATTTTCGTCAAATATATACTACATTTATGTATTTTTCGTCATTTGAAGCTGGAAATTGCGTTAGCAATTCCAGCTTCAAATGACGAAAAATAGAACTCCTACACCAGTATATCTAGATCCTGGTATGCACCCCGGCCTGGAAGTCAAAGGGTTAATCAGCCAAATTTAACCAATTCACATTTTTATTATTTTCCAAATTATTGATGTAACGTTGCGACATTTGTCTGGTAAATACCGTTATGCTATAAACTATTACCGTATCCCTTCAAGCTATCACCATATCCCGTGTACATCTCCTGTCATATGGACCTAGTGGTAGACCCCTAAGTTATCTTGGTAATGCCTTTTAATTTCAATTTTAAGTAATAGTCATTCATATCATCGAAATACCCAGTTTTTATTATGGCAATGCCACTTAAAACATGATTTTAGTTGTTTATGTCATATCATGTATCTTGTCATATGATTTTAACAAATTCCCATCTTGTACACACATGTACTAGGCCCTACATATATCTCTTTCATTTGTATGACAAATAAGTCTGTAATGATTTTTTTTCTGTCAATAAAATATCTGTCTGTCTGTCTGTCCAGTAGTACTGGATTAAATCAGGCCATTTCGTATGACACATCGTCATATAAATTGAATCACCATATATCGTCCAATGTAATAATGAATAAAAACAGATAGCGTTTTTGTGGTCTGTGAGGATATTGCCAGCAGTTGTGTTAAATTTGTGGCCATTTTGAGTCACTACCATCGGCCACGGGGTGTTGGGGAGTGCTTGTACAGTAGGCATATTCTAATTTCAGTAACAAAGAAAAAATCCCACTCTTGTGCATCTTTTTGTTTTTATGAAGTTTTTGTTAAATCTAAAACACTTATTGGCGGAAAATATATTTGTTTTGATTACAATTTTATATGGCTTAAAAATAGAAACTTCAGTCTAATGCAGAAAAAGTACTCTCAATAATGTTCAGAACCGCAGGGTTCTTGTTTTGCAGCTTCATGGAAAAGGAGGGTAGCCTACACCTGAACAATTTCAAATTTGGCATTACGTTGTGGTATTCTAAAATGTTAGTTCACACAAAGTGTTAGCCCTGTTATTGTCGCGTGTGGCCCATTAGGTTGACAGGAAGTGGTGCGCAGTGCATTCTGGGCCAGACTGTGGTAGAGTTTACAAAAAAAGCTAGCCCTGTAGACGGGCTGCCCGGGCCTTCCAATGAATGTCGAGTGCTCTGAAACATCATGATCATGGGGCTATCATGGTATTTCCGATCTCGCTTAGATTTTAAGTAGACTAATTAATTGCGTGAGACCTTATTATAATTTATTTAAGAATTTCGTAAACATTAGTAATTAAATCACGTAGGGCTAGGCCTATTTAGTAGTAGCAGGCCTTCTACTAGTAGGCCTAGTAGCTAGTCTCAGTTTAAATTTTTAGACTACAGTCACCAACCACAGGTCCATTCCCCAAAGTGACACTGACAGCCTAAGACATTGGCCTGAGACTGAGACGTACCTGGGATCCGGGTCAACTCGCACCACAGGCACAGCCAACTGGACCTTTTAGTGATAGTAAACCAATCTACAGGACCAGAGCAAACTGCCTGTCATGAAATTCTATTGAGTATTTCAAAAGTTAGACCAGTTGACATGTAACGCAATTCTGAGAATAAACCAAAATTCAGTTAATGGTTTATAGAGGAGCGTCATAAATAGACATCTACTCCATGTCAAATGGTCTAACTTTTGAAGTTGACTATAGGTCCTATAGTCTATACAATACTTTTTTTTTACGAAATTGTCAGGATAGGTGCCAAATGACTAGAAAATAGGGTTTACAAAATTTCATGAACATCGCTTGAGAATTGACTGAGTAGTCTAGAGCTGTAGACTTTCATTTTGGACCAGCTTCCACCTATAGTCGCTTGACTAATTATGTCTTGACTGGCACTGCCACTGCTTGGGGCCCTGGGGCTGGACTGGTAAATGCCTCGGTCCCCCGAAACGGCGAATAGTAACAAATAGTAACACAAATATCGAATAGTAACGAGAAGGACCAGAAAACGGCATAGACCCTAATACCACGTTATTTTTTGCTGAATTGAAGTAGAACAGGTTAACCCAGAATATTCTAGATCTAGACTAGACTATGAGTAAGACACTGACAGTCAACATCGTCTCCAGGTCCCGATGACCAAAATGCGGCCAGTGTCAGACATGTGCCCCGCCTCTATGAGTCAGGGCTACGAAAAAAACCTGGGACTGGTAGGCCTATTTTATCAGTATAGTCTATCACTATAGTATTATATTTCTACTAATAATGTTACAGTTAGACTATAAATAATATATAAATTAAATACACGTCACCAACACTGTTCAAATAGTAGGTAGACTAGTCTATAACTATATCATAGTAGGTTTAGGAAAGCTTGATTGAACGTTTTTTGGCCACGCGTTAAAGGGTTGGGGTGGGATTTTGCAGTGTGTTGTCACAGGTGTTGTCAGTTGTGGTCCGCGTCGTGTGAGAGAACAGTAGACTGAGTAGTCAATAGGCCTACAGTTCACAAAGTTGAATAACCTAGCCTCCTAGGCTAGAGCCTACCTAACTTAGTTAGAAAAGTCAAAATAAAAACTATAACTAATATGATTAATACAAAAAGTGCTGACAGTACTTCAAATCGTTCAAAAGAACATTTTATCGGCACTGTGTCAATCTATGTTGACAACTTGTATGTTGTTTGTGTGACAGACAGTCTTGCAGACGATACTCTCTGTCTCAAATTACGTCACTTCCGGTGAGATTCGCGGAAGTTGCCGACGACGTCACCTCGTTCAACTAGCAGTAACAATAGCCCCATCTAGTGACTATTTCACATCGTTTGCCGTTGACGTTTAAGGTTACTAGTGATGATGTAGTTTATAAAAAGATCCTAATAATAATAATAATAATAATAAATCAACGAATGTTTTTAGTCCTTTTAAAAATGATAGTAATAATAAATATACAAAAACAAGAGGTAGACGCCACTAGAAACGAAAAGAAACATTAAAATTATTCATTGTTTATTTGTTTGGCTGGCTAGCCCTGTAAACGGTCTGCTCGGGCCTTCTGATAAATGTATTTTCAAAGTAATTATTTGTGCGAGATCTTATTGTAAATTATTTGAAATTTCGTAAGCATTAGTAATTAAATCCCGTAGGGCTAGGCCTAATAGTAGTACTAGTAGTAGTAATTAATCTCAGTTCAGATTTTTGGACTACATTCAAAACCACCTATTCCTGACAGTGGCAGCCTGAGACGTGAATGTGTAGGATTCGGGTCAACTCGCACCCCGGCCAACTCGGACCTTATAATTGTCGCGGCCGGAGAACAGGACATGTTCAAATACTGGAGCATGCTCACACCGTGTGGGTAATTCAGAATAGGAGTGATAGTTAGTCACAGTTTAGATTTTTAGACTACAGTCGCAAGCCACAGGTCTATTGCCGAAAGTGATACTGACAGCCTGAGATGTAAAAGCATGGGCCCCGGGTCAACTCGTACCTCAGCCAACTCGGACCTTAATATTAGTGATAATAAACTTATCTACAGGACCAGCTGTCTAAGCTGGTTTCAGGTGCTTCTGACAAATGTCGATTGCTCCAATAAATTGCGTGAGACCTTATTATAAATTATTTGGGAATTTCGTAAGCGTTGGTAATTAAATTCCGCAAGGCTGGGAGTAGGCCTACTAGTAGGGGAGAACAGGGCATGTTAGAATACTGGGGCACACTCACAGTCTATGGACATGTTTACATCATATGGTCATATTAATAAGCCAAAAAAATAAAATCACATAAACATTACATAAACATAACATTTCTACCATGCAAAGCCAAAAGGCAGTATTTGATTACTTTACAAGTAAAAAAATACTGCTTTTCAGCGTGGCAAAGACAATTTTATTTCTTTTTTGTCATTTTTATAAATACATTTTGTTTTAAACCTTAAAGTAGGTAGTTAGTGAAATAAATATTTTTATATGTAACTTATATTTTATTTCACTATTTTATATTCAATAAATCTTTTTACCATATCTGTTATTATTTGTATACTGACAATATTTCCATTCATTCCAGCCAACCTATGTAATGCAACAACATTCTTTTCATACATTATTTTTGCTCCTGCCTCTTTTTTTCCACTCTTAAATTTTGCCCAAAAGTCTTCAAAATACAATAAAATCCTGTAGTAGGTATAATTGATCCAAACTCATCTGCCATTCAAATTTGAGCTGAAGTGATTTTCGTACAAAATTTTTGATTATCAAAAGAAAATGATCTAAGTAACCCATAATAGCTTGTATTAAGCTCTCAACAATTTAATTATTTTCCATTATTTTATGTCATTTATTCACTGCTATGTGATTGGATAGGGCCTACGTATAGTGTTCGAATGCTCATGGAAAACCTACAAAAGTCATTGAATTATACTTTTCTTCTAAAAATCATACAAATAAAAAATACAGCCTGTATAGTTATTTTTTAAAGATATCCGCATTAGTTTTTAGGATCCTTATTGCATTTTGTAGAAACTGAGAGGCATACCACAACCTGATTGAAAAAACTATACTAACTATGCAGTAGTGATATGTAATCTACCCAATTATATACATGTATAATTTGGTCGTTTTTTTTGGATAAAAAGTACTTGAATTTTAGGAAATGACCGTAGAAAAATATGTCATCCAGGAGTAACAAAGCTGTACAAAACACAACATTTATAGCATTTTGAATTTTGTCGATAATTTTTATTTCTTCAAATTATTAGCAAGTGCATAATCATGTATAATTTGTCATAATTAGATACCTCAATATATCTATATAATAACAGCAGATAAAAAAAATATTTTCGGGAATATTGTGTTTTCGGTCAAAAAAGTATACCCCCTATGTAAATCTGTCGCATCCATCCCATCTTTGTAAACCACGAAACATAATATTTTTTCTCAATTTGATAGTCATCCGCTCTCCAAGTCGTATCATAATATCATAATTACACAAACTTGGAATGGATAAGTATTGACACAATTACTGACAGATAGCCCAAATTATGACTTCTCCCATTCGTTTCCCACCCTTTATGTCCGTTCCCGAAATTATATGAGGCCACTCGTGCACATTCCAAGCTATTTTATTTTACACCTTTTTTGTATTTGTCTCAACAGTAGTCGATTACTAACAAAATTAGATTGGGAATTGTAATCTGCATTTTTTGAACAGTACAATCAATTTGAAATTGTTTCTTCCAACACATCAACGGACTAAACCTATCATCATTTTTCCTTTCATATTAACTGTTCAGAACTTGACATTATAACTTGAATTTCACTTGAAGTATTTCTTCAATAAGCAATATCGCCTCTTAACAAAATCCTTCAGCACTTAAAAAATATTTTGAGCGCGACTATTACCATGTGATGCCTTGCATCACATATCGTACATGTTAGCCAAGTTATGCCTGTAATAGCAATTCTGACCCTTATTCTGGCCTACATCCAAGTAAGCACAAACCATTTATACATCGCTGGCCGAACGTCTTTGACATTTGTCCAACATTGTATAAATGTTATGCAAATGTTTTGTGTTTACTCGGATCGTGGATTTCAAGACGAAAATATACAGATTTTTTAAAATATATATACTCCCAATTTATCTTTTAACTCTTTCAACTTCACGTTCAAAATTGAGGCTATTCCTTACTTTGTGTGATACCTAGGCTACTATCACCTGCTTTGACATTATAATGATGTTACTCCATTGAATGATAATGCCAAGGGGAGATTTGTTGTCATGGTATATTACGAAAAAAAATTACAAGTGGGAACGTAATATTATAATTATTCCCAACGATCGCGGGGTATTATGATATCACTCATAGAGCATATCCATGAGGGATTTCTTCCCGTCCTTCAATATTGCACACACACATTCCTAGATCTGCCTGTTGGTGGTTATGTCAACCTTTACCCTACTTTTGACCTACATATCTTGTCCAAAATAATATTGTTTATTTTAATATTGCTGATAGCTGACAGATAGCTAGACCATTATGAAACAATATACTGTGTGGTTTCAGTGATGAAAAATGTCAACTGCTATCAGATTAAAAATTGCCGACTTTCGGCCATTATTGGCTTTAATACGTACAATATCTAGAAAACAATGTGATCAAACTCAATATCAGCATTGACTTGTAATCATATACATGTGCCTGATATTTTGCAAACCGTGCCAATACTATAGATAGTGTACGTTTTTTTGTCAGCAAATATGGTTCCGCGGGAATTTCACGTAAATTCTTGACACCCTATGTTCAATTTGAAGAAAAAAGAATACTGAACATAATAAAGTAGGGTGTCATTTTTTACTGCAGTTCTAAAGGTCATTTATTGGCTTTTAATGTTCATGATCCTAAAAAAACAGACGTGTAATTCAATGTAATATAGTTAATAAATATATCAAATTGAAGGAAAATTGCACAAAATAGTAAACATTCATTGGGAAAAAAATTCTGAAACTTTATAACTAATTTACGGGATCTAGAATATCCTGGGGCCCATCCCACTAACCTGCTAACCATCTTAAAATTAAGATTATCTTAACTTTCTCTTATTTGCATTAGCAAAGTTAAGATCATCTTAACTTTTTTAATGCAAATTAAACACCTTTGTAATTCACAATAGTATATGTATATAGTCATATAAGATATCAAATTCGTGGATGGTATGTATACAATGTTATTACATTGAAAAATATAGCCCACATTAATATTATATCTTGTTCTGAAACTCTAACGATATTTTCCGGGCTCTTAAAGGTCATAACCCTGAAAGCACATGTGTGTTCTTTTTTAAACCTTCGCAATTCGCAATTCTAAGCAACATAATAATGATGTAATGTATCAAATAAAAGGAAAATATATCAATTTAAATCCTTCCCCACCCACTCCCATCACCTGGCTGACGCTTCTGACCTCCCCTCACGTCACCTTAAACATCGCTGACGCCCTCCCCTCCAATCACCTTGAACATGGCTGACGCCCCTCATCCCTCCCAGCACCTTAAACATGGCTGACGGCCCCCACCCCTTCCATCACCTTGAACATCGCTGACGTCCATCATCCCCTCCCATCACCTTGAACATGGCTGACGCCCCTCACCCCTCCCAGCACCTTAAACATGGCTGACGGCCCCCACCCCTTCCATCACCTTGAACATCGCTGACCTCCATCACCCCCTCCCATCACCTTGAACATGGCTAACGCTCAGGGCTCGCCTCTTCCCGGCATCTTGAACATCGCTAACGCTTATCAGCCCCTCCCATCACATTTAACATGAATGACGCTCCTCACCCCCTCTCAGCACCTGGACCATGGCTGACGCCCCTTGGCCCTGCTAAAAAAAATTTGAACATGGCTGACGCCCCTCCCATCAACTTGAAGATGGGTGACTCCCCTCACTCCCTCTCACCACCTTGAGCATAGCCGATTTATTTCACCCCCTTCCCATCACATTGAGCATGGCTGATGCCCCTACCATAACCTTAAACATATCTGACGCCGCTAACCCCCTCCCATCACCTTGATCATGGATGACGCCTCTTGCCTTCCCATCACCTTGAACATTGCTGACGCTACTCACCAGCTCCGATCATATTGAACATAACATGGCTGACTTCCTTCAGCCCCTCCCATCACTTTGAACATGGCTGACGCCCATCACCTCTCTCCAACACCTTGAACATGGCTGACTCCCCTTACCCCCCTCTCAAAACCTTAAGCACGGCTGACGCCCTTCCCATCGCCTTGTTAATAAGCGCTTTTAACCCCTCCCATCACCCTGAATGTGCCTGACGCCCCATCACCCCCATCACATTCATCATGGCTGACGCCCCTCCCAACACCTTAAACATAGCTAACGCCGCTCACCCCCTCCCATCACCTTGAACATGGCTGACGTATCTTGCCCTCCCATCACCCTGAACAAAGATGACTGACGCCTCTCACCCTCTCCCATCAACTTAAACATCGCTGATGCACCTCACTTCCCCTCCCGTCACTTTAAACATCGCTGACGCCCCTCACTCCTTCCATCCCCTTGAACATGGTTGATGATGCCCCTCACCCCTCCCATCACCTTGAACATCGCTGACGCCGCTAACCCCATCCCATCACCTTGTACATGGCTGACGCCGCTAACCTCATCCCATCACCTTGTACATGGCTGACGCCGCTATTCACATCCCATCACCTTGTACATGGCTGACGCCACTTACATTCCGTTACCTTGAACATGGCTGACGCCTCACACCCCCTCCCATCACCTTCAGCATGGCTGAGTACCCTCCCATCACCTTTAACATGGCTCACGCCCCTCACCCCCTCTAATCACTTTTTACATGGCTGACGCCACTCACCCCCTCCAATCACCTTGAACATGGCTGACGCCTCACACCCCCTCCCATCACCTTCAGCATGGCTGAGTACCCTCCCATTACCTTCAACATGGCTCACGCCCCTCACCCCCTCCAATCACTTTTTACATGGCTGACGCCACTCACCCCCTCCAATCACCTTGAACATGGCTGACGCCTCACACCCCCTCCCATCACCTTCAGCATGGCTGAGTACCCTCCCATTACCTTCAACATGGCTCACGCCCCTCACCCCCTCCAATCACTTTTTACATGGCTGATGCCGCTCACCACCTCTAATCACCTTGCACATGGCTGACGCCCACACCCCTCTCATTACCTTCAGCATGGCTGAGTACCCTCCCACCACCTTTAACATGGCTCACGCCTCTCACCCCCTCCAATCACTTTTACATGGCTGACGCCGCTCACCACCTCCAATCACCTTGTACATGGCTGACGTCCCTCACCCCTCCTAGCACCTTGTACATGGCTGACGCCGCTCACCCCTCCCAGCACCTTCAGCCTGGCTGACGCCCCTTACCCCATCTCATCACCATGAGCATGGTTGACGCCCTTCCCATCGCCGCCTTGTTCATGGCTGACGCTCCTCACTCCTCCCATCACCTTGAACATGGCTCACGCCCCTCTATCCCCCTCCCTACACTTTGAGCATAGCTGATGCCCCTCCCATCACCTAGACATTTAGGTACATTACATGGCCATGCATGAAAACCCCCTCGTAATAGGTTAATTAGTTTTCTCAGACTCTGTGCAGTGGCTTTCGCTATAACAGAATCTCACCCCCTTGGATATGAAAGGGTGTATCTGGTTATATTCTTGATTACACGATGAAAGTGATCAGCACATGACAGCGATTTCCAGGAACTGATCCTTTATCCGAATTAATCACAGACCGACGTTTCAGGTCGAAATCAGACCTAAATAATCTTTGGTTCATTCAGACAACACGAAGTTCAAGCGCTGGCACCAAATTACCAGAGTGCAGATTTATCCCGGGTTTAGAGTGTTCCAGAGCCTTGTCAATAACACGAGTCATTAATGCAATGTTGTTATAATGCTGGGCCAGCGTCGAATACGATGGACTAACATTATAACAGATTTGTTTTATTGTTTCGTGTTCGCAAATCGATTGAATGACACGAGCTCCACACCTGTAAAACGGTACATTTCTGGATTGGAACCTTGTCGTCGTGCTGACACTAGGAGGTGTTGACAACGAGGCGTGGTTAACACTACTGGCCAGCAGGTGCAATAGGCAGTTACACCTTACGGAGGTGTTACCGAGGGGGCTGCTCCCCATGAAGCTGGCCTCCCATCCGTGAAAGAGACAACACGTTATTTGTGTTGTTTTTTGTGAAAAACGCACGTTAGGCGTTGAGGGGGGGGGGGGGGTCAAAATGACCTAATTATATTAGGGGGTATTTATTAGGGTGTATTTTTAAAGTAAAGAATCTTTAGAAATACAGGATTAGGGGTCATTTTTTGAACCTTCACTCAATGGCAAGTAATAGGGGTATTTTGTCAAGAGAGCTTGCGGTGTTTATGGGTCATTTTATCAAATACACTTGTAGTGTTTAGGGGTTGATTGCATTCATTCATTCATTCATTCATTCATTTATTCATTCATTCATTCATTCATTCATTCATTCATTCATTCATTCATTCATTCATTCATTCATTCACTCATTCATGCGTTCATTTAGTTGAAACAAATGCATCTCATTATCATTAGAAAAAGCTCGGAGAATCCGAATTTTTCTAATGAAGATTAGAGAATGTTAAGATAATTTTATTTTTATTCTTTTATAAAGGAACAGGCGTGCTGTAGCAAACACGAGACGAAAATGTTGGGGTAACGTCACAGACGGTGAGTCAGCACGGGAGGTACTAATAGACGATTATTAGAGGTGTGCAAAGACTTATTACAGACATTCACACTACCCCTTGATCCCTATAAGACCTTAACCATTTAGGCCACAGTAGTTTTTAATCTCTGTTATTAGGTAGTATTTAGGTTCACGCGTCCTCTATGTTTTGACACTGATATTAATCTGTATGCGTTTGAGCCGTGGAATACCTCTATTGGAAACCGGATAAAAACAGAAAATTGTGCAGGCCTACGAAGATTCTGTTTTTCTTTCGTTCGTTCGTTCGTTCGTTCGTTCGTTCGTTCGTTCGTTCGTTCGTTCGTTCGTTCGTTCGTTCGTTCGTTCGTTCGTTCGTTCGTTCGTTCGTTCGTTCGTTCGTTCGTTCGCTCGCTCGTTCGTTCGTTCGTTCGTTCGTTCGTTCGTTCGTTCGTTCGTTCGTTCGTTCGTTCGTTCGTTCGTTCGTTCGTTCGTTCGTTCGTTCGTTCGTTCGTTCGTTCGTTCGTTCGTTCGTTCGTTCGTTTGTTCGTTCGTTCGTTCGTTCGTTCGTTCGTTCGTTCATTCATAAATTTATTCATTCGTTTATTTATTCATTCGTTTATTAATTAATTATTTAATTATTTAATTATTTTAATATTTAATTATTTAATTATTTAATTATTTTATTATTTAATTAATTAATTAATTAATTAATTAATTTATTTATTCATTCCTTCATTCCTTCATTCATTCATTCATTCATTCATTCATTCATTCATTCATTTAGTTGAAACAAATGCATCTCATTATCATTAGAAAAAGCTCAAAGAATCCGAATTTTTCTAATGAAAATTAGAGAATGTTAAGATAATTTTATTTTTATTCTTTTATGAAGGAACAGGCGTGCTGTAGCAAACACGAAACAAAAATGTTGGGGCAACGTCACAGACGGTGAGCCAGCACGGGAGGTACTAATAGACGATTATTAGAGGTGTGCAAAGACTTATTACAGACATTCACACTACCCCTTGATCCCTATAAGACCTTAACCATTTAAGCCACTGTAGTTTTTAATCTCTGTTATTAGGTAGTATTTAGGTTCACGCGTCCTCTATGTTTTGACACTGATATTAATCTGTATGCGTTGGAGCCGTGGAATACCTTTATTGGAAACCGGATAAAAACAGACAATTGTGCAGGCCTACGAAAATTTTGTTCCCGAAAGGATGTTATTGTTGTTGATGTTTTTGCGACATGTCAAAATATCACATTGACAAGGCGCATGTCGCTTCTTGAACATGTAAGTGATCACAAACATAGTGTTTCAAGCGTTATTATACGACCGCATCATTCTGACGTCTGTAGACGTCAGATTCCGACGTCTAAAATCAATCCCCGCACTGTAAGAGTGAAAATGATTATGATTGCCGTAGACCCATAACATCAGTATTCAAATGAATCG
>OZ024904.1:88134659-88147642 GCA_964017125.1 Flabesymbios commensalis | reverse complement strand
CACGAGTGTATCAAAACACACCTTCACCATACTGCTGGATGCCTCTTATAAAAATACACCAAATATGACTGTTGGTAGTTTGGGAACCAGAAGATTAAAATAAATGTAAGTGTAACTAGCGTGTAGGCCTATATTTGTTAAAAAGTGTGCTTTTACCAAACCTAACCGTGCTGTACACATATGTACAAACTAAATATACAGTGTAATATATAAGCCTACATTGTATATATGAAAATTTAGTAGACTTCCATTGTTGTCAATAAAACATCTGTCTATTTATCTGTGTGCGTGGGAGCTTCGAGACAACGTTATAGGGTATTTGTTTCTGAGGAAGCATATTTTTTATCACTCAACACAACCTGGTAAAGTATTTATGTTCCGCGCGTCCTCTATGTTTTGACACTGATATTAATCTGTATGCGTTGGAGCCGTGGAATACCTCTATTGGAAACCGGATAAAAACAGAAAATTGTGCAGGCCTGCGAAGATTTTGTTCCCGAAAGGATGTTATTGTTGTTGATGTTTCTGCGACATGTCAAATTATCACATTGACAAGGCGCATGTTGCTTCTTGAACATGTAAGTGATCGCAAACATAGTGTTTCAAGCGTTATTATACGACCGCATCATTCTGACGTCTGTAGACGTCAGATTCTGACGTCTAAAGTCGGTCCCCGCACTGTAAGAGTGACAATAATTATGATTGCCACAGACCCATAACATCAGTATTCAAATGAATCGGAAAGAACTAACCAAAACATTTATGATGATTTCAAATTGGCAAAAGCCCTTTGGTCTCCATGGTTTATAAAAGAAATATTTCACAGCTTTAACCCTTTAACCGCCAAATTTTTCAATCTGAATTTTCACCCACTTGAAATTGTGTCTCGCTGACGCGATCCACAACTTCAAGTGAGTGAAAATTATTCAGATTTGACAAAATGGAAGTAAACTGTTTTCAAATATAGCTGATTGATGTCATATTTTATCTTTAACATGTTTAAAAGGTTGTACTTGTTGTGCTAATAAAAAACGAAAACCCGAATATATGCGACACCGGCGGTTAAGGGGTTAAGGGTTAAATACTGATGAATTAATAATCCAGACAATTATCATGGAATAAATCCACATAGTCCTCCGGGGGTAGCCTCTGGTGACTCAAATATTCTTCTCTCATAAAACATGTACACGTATACCAGAAGGCCTAAATTATTTTTCAAATTAATTACAGTCATTATTTGGTAACATCGTGTACCATAAGTGGTGGATCCGTGATTTAAAAAGGGATCCGATATAAATTCAGTTAGCCTCGTGCTATTTTGTTTTAATTTAGGCGCTAAACAATGTTTTTGTTTTCCTCAGAGCTGATAAACAAGAACTCGGGGCTCTATCGAAGACGATCTTGGATGTAGTAATTTGAATTTAGAGTGATGTTTGCTGAATTTAATTTCTAACGGGGGGGGGGGGGCTGCTCAGGATCATTAGCATTTGTATACATGGTCTCACCACCCTAAATAGGCCGAAATTCAGGGAGGTGTCTGCTAATGATGGAATCATCACACAAAATATTTTTAATGCGGCTGTTCCAACCTCTAGTGAAACAAAATAAAATATATAGGAGTCATAATTTTGTGAATATTTAATAAGCTCACGTTATTGTCTTTGTCAAGGATATCAGATATAACTGGTTGATGATAATCTCGCAGGGATACAGTGGGTTAAAATGATGTGTGTCTCTTCTGTGAAAGAGAGTACGGATATTAGCCCAATTTGAAAAGTAATGATCTTTTTACACGCTAGGGGGCGTAGCTCAAAATCTGTCTGGTAAGCATACCCATAGCGGGCCTGCTTTCGAACAAGAACATCTCAAGCTTTATCCTGATATATCACACTAAATTTCTAATAGGTTTAAAAGTGGTGAAATCGGCCTGCGGAATTGAGGCAGTTTACATGTGTTTCAATGGGACTGGCATTAGGGGTGGTGAGACCATCAGTAGACACAAGGGATTTGCGTGTTCTGGTCTTTTCTTGGCATATTCCAGCTGCTTGATAAAAATATGCAGCTTGATATCTATATTTTATTTATTTTTACCATCACTGTACCAATCTAAGTGTAATAGTTCTTATTAGAAAATATATAATTGGTGAATAAATGTGATAGCTGTGTCTAGAAGAGATCTGAAGAGGCCGTTTTTTGATGATATAAGTCATGGATGAAATTCTTGGTTGGTAGTTCGATTGTCATATGGGCCCAAATAAAAAGAAAATGTAGTGAATTAAAGTATGAATGTTACTAATAACAGTCCACTCTAATATGTGTGGCATATTTCAACAACAATTTTCAAAATAGAAGGTAACCATGACGACTTTGTGTGACGAAATAGAGGCGGGAATAGCCACTTCATTTAACTGTTTTATGCAATGCGACTTTCATAGAAATGAAGCTGATTTTCATGATATCAATAATTATTGAAAGGACTCCGAGGGCAACAGTTTTCAATATATTTGTCTAATTCAAAAACTATATTGCTCAAAACACCTTCAAGCTTCATACCAGGCCGAAATAAAATAAACGAATAAAATTATATCTCTACATATGGTCTCACCACCCTAAATAGGCCGAAATTCAGGGAGGTGTCTGCTAATGATGGAATCATCACACAAAATATTTTTAATGCGGCTGTTCCAACCTCTAGTGAAACAAAATAAAATATATAGGAGTCATAATTTTGTGAATATTTAATAAGCTCACGTTATTGTCTTTGTCAAGGATATCAGATATAACTGGTTGATGATAATCTCGCAGGGATACAGTGGGTTAAAATGATGTGTGTCTGTTCTGTGAAAGAGAGTACGGATATTAGCCCAATTTAAAAAGTAATGATCTTTTTACACGCTAGGGGGCGTAGCTCAAAATCTGTCTGGTAAACATACCCATAGCGGGCCTGCTTTCGAACAAGAACATCTCAAGCTTTATCCTGATATATCACACTAAATTTCTAATAGGTTTAAAAGTGGTGAAATCGGCCTGCGGAATTGAGGCAGTTTACATGTGTTTCAATGGGACTGGCATTAGGGGTGGTGAGACTGTTGCAGCGGTTCTTACAATCAACCAAACTTACAATAATTTAGGATTGTATGATTCGGTAGCGGATTCCCAAATGTTACTGTTAAACAATCAATCTATCGTACAGCTGGAAGTTCACTTGCTATGAATAAAGGTCTCACAAAACAATTTAATATCCCGCACTCAGACACTGGCTGCAAAGACCGACTTTTTTATGTGGGCGCCCACAAGCTAGCAAGAGGATTAATTTATTGTAGGCCAAGAGAAGAGCGGGGCTAGTTTCAACACTTTAAATATTGAATTAAATAAAACGGCGCCCTCAGTAGTTTGTTTGTTTGTTTGTCTTTTTGGGATAGATTAGCTAGCCCCGAATAGGGCTACCCGGACCTTGCGACATTGTCGATCGCTCACCATCTCCCGACAAGGATCACATGTATCTTCCCAGCAAACACGACACGTTGAAACAATGATGTTTTAATGTTGGCCCAACGTCTGCGACGCTGGTCCAGCATTGAAACATCATTGTTCCAACGTGTCGTGTTTGCTGGGTTAGAAGCAATGAGTGCCGAGCCGATTTCTTCACTTTACAAATCTGCCTGCCAAAAACTCCCTGATTCCTCTGCTTCTCCTCAGTACACCCCCAGACTCAACTTCGAAGAGTCTCAGATCGCTGTGGTGATGCTGATGATGCTGGGAAACAATAGTCAAGACCAAGACGAGTGACCGCATCTTCTCGTACTAATAAGCTCGCTTTGAATTGCCAAGCGGAGCAGCCCAAATTATATCACCTATCAGCGGCGGACTGTCAATCTGTTTCCAGACCCCTCGAGTCTAGTTCAGACTCGGCGACGGCGGCACCGGCCTTTGTTTAAGATTTAGCAGATCTATAGGGCATGACTGAAGATCAATGTAGGCCTAGGGGGAGCTGGGTTTGCTATAATCTTTTAGATATTAGATAAATACACGTCGTCTACAGACTGAATAACGACATAGATTTTTTAAAGATGGAAACTGAACTTGATATTGTGAGTTATATATGCCTACTGGGTAATTTTGGTTCTAATAGGGCCTACCCAGCTAACACACAACATTCTGCTAACAATTCTCAAAATGTTCCCGATTTGTTATTGTTATATGAGAACATTTGCATAACATTCGGGGAATATTCTATATCAGGAAATATTATACACATGTTCTACGAATGTTTTCATTTTAACAATGCTCAAAGCACAGCTGGATGGGATAGGGTCAGCATATGCTCATTGGTTTTCTATACAAGGTCGGTAACTCACTGAAATCGTGGAAGCAGCAATCTCAACATACTAGACTAGGCCTATTGTTCACGCCCGCACGCTCAACATAGGGGCTATTCAGCGCCACTATTCTATCGTGTAAACCCAAAAGGCAGTAACTTCTCAATATAATAGTAAGCTTAATACTGCAGTGTATTATTCACATGTGCCATTGTGTTAGAAATAGTGCTTCTGTCAAAATCGAGCTCATAAAATGATCATTAATGCACGTGAATTATAAGATTTCCGTTTGAAAATTCATCAATAATATGCTACAAGAACTAGATATGCCATGGTAGCATTTGTTTGGTAGAAAACAAAAGTCTACATAGTCCATTTCTCATTTTAAAAAATGACGAGGACTTGAAAGTTTCCTTCCCTCAGTAGAAGTATAGACATGGCAGTGATTGTCACCGCATAGACACATCCCAATTCCCCTTGGCTCAAAGTATTCCCAATTTGTTCTTGTCATGAGACCATTTGCACAACGTTCGAGGGATATTCTGCACCAGGAAATATTATAGGCATGTTCTAAGAATGTTCCCAGTTAACAATTCTCAAAGTAATCCCGATTTGCTTTTATCATGAGAACATTTGCATAGCATCCAGAGGGTATTCTGCAACAGGAAACATTATACAAATAATAGAGGGAAAAAACAATACAAATTTTAATTTTTAATTATGTTTGTTAATTGGAATCTTCACTGTGTCTTATAAAAAAATACACCCACTGCTTAAAATACCAACAATTGTATGATTTGTTGTAACGGAACTTACAATTCTCTTTTAATAAAGGGACAAACAATATGAATTTGAAAGCATTAATAAATATGTCAATTTGGAATGTTTATGGTTTCTCGGGAATAACCATAAAACATATCCAAAGCTTTATCCCCTGGGATTTCCAAGAGTCGTTGTAACGAAACTTACAATTCTCTAAAAATAGAGGGGAGAAACAGTGAAAAATTTAAATCATTATTATGTATGTCAATTAGAATGTTCACTGTTGTTCATAAGCTTACAAAAATACACCCACAGCTTGACCAACAATTGTAAGATTTGTTGTGCCGAAACGTACGATTCTCTTTAATAAAGGGTAAAACCATATAAATTAACAATCACTATTATGTATGTCAATGAGAATCTTCACTGTGTCTTATAAGTTTACAAAAAATACATCCACAGCTTAATATACCAACAATTGTATGATTAGTTATAACGAAACTTACAGTTCTCTCTTAATAAAGGAACAAACAATATGAATTGAAAGCAATAATAAATATGTCAATTTGGAATGTTTATGGTTTCTTAGAAATAAAGACAAAGCATATCCAAAGCTTTATCTACTAGGATTTGCGAGATTCGTTGCAACGAAACGTACAATTCTCCAATAATAGGGGAAAAACACAATACAAATTTTAAATCATTTCTATGTATGTCAATTAGAATGTTCTCTGTTTTTCATAAGCTTACAAAAAAATACACCCACAGCTTGACCAAAAATTGTAAGATTTGTTGTACCGAAACTTACAATTCTCTTTTAATAAAGGGTAAAAGCATATAAATTAAAAATCATTATTATGTATGTCAGTTAGAATGTTCATGGTTTCTTATAAGTAAACAAAAAACACACCCACAGCTTTATATACCAACAATTGTAAGATTTGTTGTAACGAAACTTACAATTCTCTTTTAATAAAGGGACAGACAATATGAATTTGAAACATTAATAAATATGTCAATTTGGAAGCTTCATCTACTAGGATTTGCAAGATTCGTTGCAACGAAACTTACAATTCTCCAATAATAGAGAAAAAAACAATACAAAGTTTAAATCATTATTATGTATGTCAATTAGAATGTTCCCTGTTTTGCATAAGCTTACAAAAAATATACCCACAGCTTGACCAAAAATTGTAAGTTTTGTTGTACCGAAGCTTACAATTCTCCTTTAATAAAGGGTAAAACCATATAAATTAAAAATCATTATTATGTATGTCAATTAGAATGTTCATGTTTCTTATAAGTAAACAAAAAAAATACACCCATAGCTTAATATACCACCAATTGTAAGATTTGTTGTAGCGAAACTTACAATTCTCATTTATTAAAGGGACAAACAATATGAATTTGAAAGCATTAATAAATATGTCAATTTGGAATGTATATGGTTTCTTAGAAATAAACATAAAACATATCCGGAGCTTTATCTACTAGGATTTGCAAGATTCGTTGCAACTGAACTGACAACTCTCCAATAATAGAGGGAAAAAACAATTGTAAGATTTGTTGTAGCGAAACTTACAATTCTCATTTGATAAAGGGACAGACAATATGAATTTGAAAGCAGTAATAAATATGTCAATTTGGATACTTTATCCACTAGGATTTGCAAAATTCGTTGCAACGAAACTTACAATTCTCCAATAATAGAGGGAAAAAACAATACAAATTTTAAATCACTATTATGTATGTCAATTAGAATGTTCCCTGTTTTTCATAAGCTTACAAAAAATACACCCACAGCTTGACCAACAATTGTAAGATTTGTTGTACCGAAACTTACAATTCTCCTTTCATAAAGGATGAAACCATATAAATTAAAATTTCAATTCCTTATTATGTATATCAATTAGAATCTTCACTGTGTCTTATAAATTTACACCCACAGCTTAATATACCAACAATTGTATGATTTGTTGTAACGAAACTTACAATTCTCTTTTAATAAAGGGACAAACAATCTGAATTTGAAAGCATTAATAAATATGTCAATTTGGAATGTTCATGGTTTCTTAGAAATAACATAAAAAATATCCAAAGCTTTATCTACTAGGATTTGCAAGATTTGTTGCAACGAAAATTATAGATGGGAAAAACAATACAAATTTTAAATCATTATTATGTATGTGGGATAACCGACGAGATCTTGTTATCTAAAAGGAAAAAAAGGCAGTTGGAAAGAATATGGAGAAGGGATCGAACAGATTCTAATCGATCACGACTCAATGCACAAGTTCACCTGTGTAACAGACTAATGTCAAAGGCAAAAAAAAACTAGTATACAAATTTGGTTTCAGAGAACATCACAAACCCTAGAAAATTATGGGACAAAATGAAACACATTTTGCATAAAAAACCAACAATATACTTCCGGATAGTTCATGCAATACCAAACTTGCCAGCTCTTTCAATGATTTTTTCATAAGTAAGATCGCTAAAATCAGGGACACTCTGCTGTCACCAAAACCAGATTCAAACATTCATCCTGAACCTACTCCTTCAGCTGCCCCAAATCCCTTACTCACTTTCTCACAAATCTCAGAAAGTAACGTGTCAAAACTTATTCGGTCATCACCCAGCAAATCATGTGACCTAGATCCATGTCCAACTCAAATCGTGAAGGACTGCGCTGATATTCTGGCCGGGTCAATCACAATATAAATCTCTCATTAGCACAAGGGAAGTTCCCAGATACCTTCAAAATTACTCATGTTACACCACTATTAAAGAAACCTTCACTAGATCGAAATGAATTAAGCAATTTTACACCTGTATCTGGATTAAATTTTGTTTCAGAATTGATTGAGAAAATCGTTGCTAGCCAAATAAAATCTCACATGCAAAATTCAGGTATTTCGAATAGCTTACAATCAGCATATAAATGTGAAAATTCGACTGAAACGGCCCTTTTGTATATTCAAAATGATATTTTGTCAGCTCAAGACCATGGTGAATTACTCACTGCTCTTTTGCTTTTGGATTAGTCCGCGGCTTTTGACACGATCGATCATGACCTCTTGCTTAGTAGATTGACTGAGTGGTTTGGCATTGATGGTGTGGTGTTGCAGTGGGTTCGATCCTACCTGACCGGTCGTTCTCAGCTTGTTAAAGTTAATGGTGTACTGTCTACTCCGCAATTGTTATTGTGCGGTGTTCCGCAAGGCTCTGTGTTGGGTCCACTTCTTTTTACTATGTATACTACTCCTCTTTAGTTCAATAATAACAGCTTTTGGTCTTAAGCACCACCTTGATACTGATGATACACAAATATACACATCTTTCGTTGCAGAAGATATAGTAGTCTTTAATTTTTGTACAAAATTGTATGCTGGCAATCTAGGTTTGGATGAATCAAAACGTGCTGAGACTTAATCCTAGTAAGAGTTCATGATCATTGGTAATCTAACTCAACGTAAAAAATTTGCTCATATTTTCCCAGTTGAACTTCTGAACCAAAGTTTTGCCGAAATAAACTCCATACGAAACCTTGGTGTGGCTTTTGATCCAGCTTTTTCATTCAAGAAACATGTCTCGAATATTTGTAGATCAGCTTTCTACCATATTCGAGATCTTAGACGCATTCGAATTCATTTGAGTAATGCTACTGCAATTTCTCTAGCCAATGCTCTAGTGAGCAGTCGCCTTGACTACTGTAATTCGTTGCTGTTCGGTTGTTCGGCTTTCAGAGTCTAGGCCCCTGCTCAAATCACTGCATTGGTTACCTATTAATTCACGTATCAAATTTAAACTGAACCTTCTGACATATAAAGCACTATTCATGGGTACTCCCTAATATCTCAGTGATTTATTACATTTCGAGAAACACCAGCAAACACTGAGATCCGAAAGTACGAAGTTATTACATCCTGGACCGCGGTCAAAAAGAAATCACGGCCATTCATCGTTCGTGGTTGCCGCATCGCGCTTGTGGAATAAATTGCCTCTTGAAATACGTGAAGCAAAATCAGTCACTATCTTTCGGAAAAAATTAAAAACACACCTATTTACAATAGACCTACCAACTTAATCTGAGCATCCACCGACCGTCACATAATGATTACCTTTTCCGACTATGGACATCCCCACTGAATACTGATTTTAGTTTACAGCGCCATTGAGTCTCAATATTGTTGAGAGATACTCAACAAGATTTCTTGTAACAGCTTACAATTCTCCTTTAACAAAGGGACAAACAATATGCATTTGAAAGCATTAATAAATATGTCAATTTTGAATTTAAAATCATCATTAAATTTACATATGTCTGTTATAATGATCATGTTTTCTTACGGATATACAAAAAAATTATCGTAAGCGTAATAAACCTGTAATAAACACTATAATATATTGCTGTTCTCCAGCTGTGTGAGAAACGTCTTTTGAATTGCAAGGTGCATGTGCCTGTAGACGAATTCTGGAATGTAATATCATCAGCTCATGAAAGCATAGGTCATTTCAAGGCTAGAGCCACAAACAAGAAAGTTTGTAACAATTTATCCACGTACGATTCCAGTACTTCTTCATCAACTAGATATTCATTGTGTAAATGTGTTCACATACTGTTTTAATCATTCACACCTCTTTACAATACCCTTTATTTCTAGTATCGATGTATATATGGAATTGTCCCACTTTACCCCATCAGCTTTCCCACTTTTTACTGAGCCGTCACTCTTCGTCACGTTTTAATATTTTTTGCAGGTGGTAAATGTGCTCGCCATCACGTATCACTAAAATTGTAACTAATAGTGTGTAACAATATTCCGAAATCTACATGCTGTGTACAATCAAACTTACCAAAGTCATAAAAACATAAAGTAGGATGGAATGACGACAGTGAAATGGTATCTCAGTTCTTCTGGTTCTTCACTAAATCTCCTAAATTATCTGATGCATATAAGCTTCCACATCTTGATTCTGGTTTTGCCAATAATACAGCAAGATTATGAGTAGGGCGCACTCCATTTTGCGACGAGATAGTTGCATCAAAGTTTTATAATAAGAATCTGACCCTCTGATACATGACTACTGCACAACAGAAACAACTGCTGATGCTTTGAAGCGCTTAGCTGTACTTCACTACGTCACTACTTCATAACACGTTTGTTAATGTCACATTATATTACCATACCTACCGGTATAAGGCTCTACAAAAATATTCAAGGTGTTTAATTCATGCTCATTTATTAATTGTCAATGAAAACATATGTACAGACACAAATTTCATAGATCTAAAAAAATATTCTTAGTTTTTTATATATTTGTAAAAGTTTACTTTTAAGTAATGTTTTAATTTTTTGCAGCTTTTTTGTAAAATACCGGGAAAATCTCTATACGTATTTAAAAAAAAATAACAAAATAAAAACAGATTATTTTTTTAAATGTTGTCGTTTATGGTGTTTAAATGTAACAGTAAGTCCATATTTTGGCTGACGTGGGTGATTCGTCGTCCCAAAGATTTTTGTTTGTGTATTCAAGCCAGGGTAGTACACTTTTTATAATAATTTGGCACTTTTTATAATAATTTGGCAAAAAGGGGGTGTTTGAGCAAAAACAAATGGCCTGAGGGAAAAAATCCATAAACTACAGCAAATAATTGGTTCTCCCTCATTTGTGCAGCTTTTATCACATTTTAAACCATTTTACTCAATTTAGGGTACTTATTATAATGATTGGTCGAAAAAACGCGTGATGGATCCACCACTGCTTTGATTAAATAAACTGCTAAAAGCAATAATAAATAGTTTTGTAGATATCTTTGGCGAAACATAATATTTAAAAATACTACTTTTTTGAAAAAAATATGGGTGGGTGAAAAATGCCCTTGGCGAAGTCTTTTTGCTACAGTTACTAGGTTATTCCCCTATATTACTATACCATTGTACAGCTTTGTGCAAAATTTATAGCTTCAATCACATTTTGCACTATTTTACTCGATTTATGTTATGTTTTTACATTGATTTGTCGAAAAAAAGGACCCCCCCCCCACACACACACACACCTGATGTATCTGCCCCTTTCTTGACTAAAAAGCTGCTAAAAGCAATAATAAACAGTTGTGTGGACATTTCTGGGGAAACATATATTTTTTTTTATAATAACTTAGATTGATTGAAAAAAGGGGGTTGAAAATGTCCTGAACAAAGCTCATGCAGTACAGCTACAAGGTGGTTCTGCTTCCAATATGGATACGTATAGTTACTCTAGTCCAGCTCTGTAACAAATTTGGTGCTTTTAACACGCTGAGAACGATTCTCCCAAAATATTAATCAAATCCGCTGAAATAATACACAGGTTATGATAGAAAGACCATTTGGCAGCCATTTTGTCAGCCATTTTGAATTTTGACAATTTGCATGACCAATAAAGCAAAAGTAATGCCAGCAATGATTTGTGCATCCATAGATTTGTAATATTAGAGGGTTTAAATGGAATTTTAGGCCGTTTATTAAGATATATTTTGTTACGATAACCTCTTGGCGGCCATTTTGAAAATGGGTATTTTGACTATGGGCGGACAATATTTCAGCTTGGAGACAGTGATTTCTGGAATCTACGCAAAATTTCCTATGAGAATGATGCTGTCTCCTGATTCTACTCTTGATGTCCGCATGGACTTCAGTTTACCAGAATGGAGTCTCGACTAATTTGAAAAGGTTTGATGATTTCACGTATGAGAAGTTGACCAAGTCAATTGAGTTAACCAACAGAATATGCCTGCCAGGGAGTGGGAATAACGAGGTAAAAATTCTTAAAAAAACCAGGCCTTATCTAGTAGTGAATATTTATTATCATGTAAGATTATATTTAATAATCATCATAAAATCTCCACTTGAATATATCATAATGGACATAATTTAATTATAGTATGTTTTACAAGTTAGACATCCACCAGAATCAACCATATTGCTCAAATCTACAGATAAAAATAAATAAAAATCCTGACCTGTGTCTCGCTTCGCCAAATGCTAAATATCAATTCTAGCATTATTTTACAGGGGGTGTAGTTTACTAATTTCAAAAATACCCCTGCAGTCCAAAATTTCACCCCCCCCCCCCCCCCTTGAAAAATTCCTAGACACGGGTCTGGTCTGTACCAGGGGGACTGTAGCCTGCGCTGAGATAAACAATTTCCTGAAAAATGTGAGAGTAGTTATATTATTTAACCCTATCTAAATGATAAATTCACCTATAAAGACAGCGTTTAAATCCCCATCTTAATATTAAGGCATCATTCAATGAGATGTAAATATGTCATTATAAAATAATATCAAAATAATTGATCAAACAATGACGCAGTAATTAATTGCGCAATCGATCGTCCGCGTACCAGATTTTTGGCGTACAACGACACGAATGGACAACGACACGAATGGCAATACTTAGGCCTACATACTCACTGATACTCTATATCGTTTGTTATTTTGGACTAGTTCACAAGTAGGCCTAGGAGACATTTACCCAATGATGGGTCAATGTTAAGCCACCGCCTTAGACCGTGGAGCAACATTGACAGGGCACTATATCAATGTTTGCGGGGACAATGTGAACCGCTTTACAATATCTACAAATAACCCGTGTTACTGTTAGCTGCATGTCAGGTGGACGAGAAATGCAGCTTGTAATTCTTTCCTCATTACATCCCTCCATGTGCACCCCCTCTGCCAGACAAGAGGGTATCCCATTAACGCGTCATCACACAGCTCAGGTCTGTTCCTTGAGCAGTTCTAAAAATAATTCACCGTCAATATGTTAGCCATATTTACCTAGTACACGGAAGTAGGATAGATGTACACGTATGGGTGGACAGATGCTGATCCTACACGCGTTTACGCGTGAGCG
>OZ024904.1:87972159-88129659 GCA_964017125.1 Flabesymbios commensalis | reverse complement strand
TAGAGGGTTCAAATTGATGGTGCTCGAATTAAAACGTATGTCCACGTCACGTCAGTGGTATTTTATAGGCAGAAAATAAAGTGATCTTAAATGAAGCCTACACCTGTTAGAACAAGAAGCCTTTGACAGTGTTGCAGACCCTGGCCAGAGAGTGTTGAACCCATGGCGATGTGCCTGTCTGAGATGATTTACAAAAGAGAGCGGCATTAGACAAGATGACCGGTAACCAGAGAGAACGCATTAGCTTTTGTTGCTTCAAAGCTTCTTACCGATACGCCTATGATGAACAGGTGGTGGAAGCATTTGTTGTAAATCTGAGAGATTTGTGAAGTATGTCATGGCTAACGTTATGCAGTTGAAACTATACATTTACACCACTCATTATCCTCTCACTTACATTTAGTTGGAATCAGACACTTCGTGGTCCCATCAACCCAATAATACCAGAGGGCTAATATATCTTAATCAACATAAAAAGGCGAAACTTCCAAACTGAATACAGCTTGAAAATGATATTAAGACCACACTTATTTGATAATTTGCTTTATCTGTTTATGGGTATGCCCGCCCAGTGTAACTCATCAGACATAAGAAGAAAATACAAAAGGAATATCGTAGATATTTTTATCTCACTCTTTTCAATTTTGTGTAGTATATTATAACTTTAGATAATAAATTTCAAAAATATCATTTCTCAAGATTAAAACATTCAAACAATCAATTTTGTATTTCCTTCCAAAAAGTATGTTTTTATTCTCTTCAATATCACCCGTTCTAACTCAAGTAAATTGCTTAGTTTACAAGTAAACAGATACTGTCTTTTGGCTTTGCGGAGCAGTATAATATCACGTGGCGCGTGGTCAGAAATTCAATTTAATCTTAGGCTCAATTCTGAAATCCATGCTCATAATACAAGAAATCAACATAAATTACGCATACCTTTTGTAAAGCATAATTTTGCCAAAGCTTGTGCTCGATATCAATTACCAAAAACTGTAAATAGCATGCCACGATCAATAACCGATAAAGTACACACTCATAGTTTTAACGGGTTTTCAACGTATGTCAAATTAATATTTTTAGAAACATATGATACTGATTGTAATATCACAAACTGTTATGTATGCAGTATCAATTTGAACTAGTGAATTCTGCTCTGTGGGGCCAAGCGGCAGGATCGGCCTATTTGTATAGCAGGCAGATGCTGCCTTTTGGCTTTGCACGGCAGAATCAAAGTTTATTTTCCCAACTTTATTTTATATAACTACTACGTTTATAGGTTAAAATTTATAGTAAAAGCTATTATATTAGCTCACTTCACATGTATAGCCCATATGTATACTATTCATAACTACAAAATGTTATAATTATGTTTATATAGGTGACATCATGGGTGGCCTCCATGCTAGCGACATTGTGGTCTTGATAGAAGTCTCCCAAACCACCCTGTAAATTGTTTCACTCATCTTTCATTTACTTATTTTCATGGTTGAATAAACACTTCTTCTTCTTCTTCTTCTTCTTCTTCTTTTTCTTCTTCTTCTTCTTCTTCTTCTTCTTCTTCTTCTTCATCTTCTTCTTCTTCTTTTTCTCCTTCTTCTTCTTCTTCTTCTTCTTCTTCTTCTTCTTCTTCTTCTTCTTCTTCTTCTTCTTCTTCTTCTTCTTCTTCTTCTTCTTCTTCTTCTTCTTCTTCTTCTTCTTCTTCTTCTTCTTCTTCTTCTACTTCTTATTTAAGCATTGGCAGTTAACTCAAACACGACACATTGTAACAATGTTGGTTTAATGTCGGGCCACCGTCTGCGACGCTGGCCGATCATTTTACATCTTTGAAAAATATTTTATTCCCTACTTCATACAGGCTACACCTAAGGGTTTTAATAACGCATTTTTTATGATTTTATTCGACAATACATGACTTCTTTTTCAATTTGTCTTCTACTCCAAGTTAAGAATGGCGACCGTATTATTTGTCGCTTGCATTGGATGACGATTTGAATGATAAATCTAGGCTTCAAAGGGGTAATTTTCGAAGCTCGCGCTGTTGATGTTTTCTGTCGATGAAAAACATCCTGATCTCAAAAATAGTAATCTGCACCATTAATTACAGTAAATAGCTTTGTTGTGAAAAAACAATTTGTGTCCATAAAAACGTCGCTCGCACTGGACTAATCGATTTAGGCTTATTGTGCATTGATATAGTCACATAAAAATATTGTGGTCAAAGTGTCAATGGATAGCGTGATGTAATATGTACACTATTCTCCCTGTAGGCATGGAATGGATATTGCCCAATTTTAATATCTAATATAATGCTTCATTTCATCAGGTAAACTCTGCTTTACAAGGGTAATATTGGAATTAAATGTTTCATTTACTACTGAATTTGACAAATTGAGTTTGCAATGTAACTATAAATATAGCATTATCGTAAAAAATGTTTTCTTCAGAATAAATTTTCGAGTCATTATTGTAGATTTCGGCCGTTTTACTATTTGAAACAGTCTTTGTTAGAGGAGTGAAGGTGTTGATATTCAGATCTGTAAATTACATATTTTATTGCCTGATCACGGCACAAGTTCAAACATAATAGACACATTGATTAAAAATTGAATATATATACTACTGTTGAACCCCAAGGTTTAAGGTGGTGGTATCTTGATTCTAAATCCCTGATTGGATGAGATGGCGCCACAGGTTTATCAAATTTTTGTCTCCAGCCTCCTCCTCATTCACGCTAATCAGCGCTGTGTTGTCGTCTGCGCTGCCACACCCAACAAACAAAAGGTATTGCGCCAATGTCGTTTGTTGCATGAGCGTCACAGACGATGACCCAGCAGGGAAGCAGTGTTGACTTAGCGGAAGGTGGGGGACTATCCCACCAGACACACGACGCTGAATCAATGTTGGTTTAACGTTGATCCAGCGTCGTAGATGGTGAACAAGCGTTAAACCAACATTGATTTAACGTCTTGTGTCTGCTGGGATGCAGCTTGCATATTTATTGCCTGGATGCTGACCATATAAACATAACTTAAATGAAGTCGCAGCAGTCTGCTCAAATCTTTAGAGCAAACATATTCATAAGATATGCAGTAACTGACCAGTGGTCAATCACTACATACGTGTAGTAGTGTGGGGTTGACGAGTTATTGGCGTGAAGAAGCACACATACCGTAACGATGAATTTCTCGCTCCCTATAAGCTCTACAGGAGAAGAACTGTTCACCACGGCCTCACAGACAATCCCCGACATTAGTACCAGTTCTGAAAATATGTGGACCACAGAAACCATGGCCACAGTCGCCGGCATCGTGACGGACAGCCCATGGGAGCAAGCCATAACTGCCGGATTGTTAATCTTTTTCTGGCTATATGTGAATTTTACAAACGGATCCCTCTTCTACGTGATCCAGAAGGAGTACTCGCTACATACACCACAGTACATGGTACTTGGATCATACATGGTGTGTGATATCCTATATTGTAACCTGACATTACTCCACATGGTGCCTGTAGTTATCAGCGACGACATTCAAGTCATGCCAGACATCGTATCGCGTATTATAGTAGCAGTTTACATGAGTTTTCTCTTGTCCTCATTTCATTTGATCGGACTCCAGGCTTACGAGAGGTATTCATATTTTATCACTCCGCTGAAGTACCCAAGAAAATTTACCAAGCGACGTATTTTTACAGCAGTCATCATCGTTTTTGTATTAGCATTCTGTTTCGCACTCGGTGCTGATCTGATTGCACCCAGGATTCCGGTGGCCACCATCATGACCTATCAAGTGACAGGTTTGGCAACGAAACTAACCAGCATCTCTTACGCCGTTTTCTACGCCATTCCTTCTGGTACGATGAGCATTGTGACATTGATAAAACTACGTGCCCTTATATCAAAGCACAAGGCCCAGCTGCAACCTGCCGTGTCCATCGACATGAAAGAAGACCAATCAGAGATCAGCGGGATCCTTGTGAAGCCAGTGAAAAAGGCCCTGAAAATGGTGGGTCTGGTATCAGGCTCTTTCTGGTTGACAATCATACCTGGCTTCTTGACAAGGATCGGACTTTCAGCTTCTGGTGTCACCTGGGCATACACCGATCAAAGAATATCTCTGTCGCTCTTTGCTCTATCCAGAGCAAGCTACATGCTGATCACAGTCATGTCTAGTGTACTGAACCCAATTATTTATATATGTGTGCTCACTGAGCTCAGAAAAGCTATCTGGAAGTGCATCGGGATCAAACAAAATAACTCTGACACTCACGCCGAAGGTTTCTGAGTTTCAAACATATAATAAACACTGATTACGTCGAATAGTACATCATGCAACTACATTATTTACTAAGCTATAACAACAGTAATTGTCTAGATCATAACTGTAACAAGGATGTCTCGGCAGTTTAGGTGTAATTTTATTAAATTTAAATGTTATTTACAGCTGATGATCACTATTTCGTGTCGTAAGAAGCTCTTTGGAGCATTTCAGCATTTTCGATTTCTAGCTTATTTGTTTTTTGTTCATGTACATTTTTAAAATGTTTTAATACAAATGGTTATTTAAAATAAATGACTTTTCGATAAGATATAATTGTTGTTTCAAGGTAAAAAAGATTGCTGCTCCATCTTGTTAGATATTTCTGCTTATTTGTTGTAGGTAATACAATTCGGTTTACTATGACCATAATCGTGATGATGGTGGAATTTATTAAATGTGAAATTTAAAATTTTGACTTGGCTAGAATGATCACGTCATTAGAGTTATCTCACACTCCGTGCAGTGGTTTTCACTATGAAAAGTATATCGGCACCAGCCTATAATAGACTAGATATATTTTCAGAATACCAGAAACCTGTTGTAGGCATTTTTGAGGAAAATTTGGAAAACCAGCTTTCTAACCTAATTGGGTATTGAGAACGCGAAAAAACACTTTCCAAGCTGATAATTGGAGCTTAGCTAGTCAAAAATGGAAATCAAAATGGCCGCCATTTTTTACCGATAATTTAATTATTTGGAAAAGTATGTTCCTTTTTAACAGTTTTAGATTTTTTTGTTAAGAATTTTGTGGGTTATGCTGGATTGAAAAAAATAGCAATGACCTAAATGTTGTGTGTCAGACATTAAAAATCGAAACACAAAATGGCCGCCGATTGAAATCATCATGTTTAGTCCATGGACTCTTTCACCAAGGTGTGAATATTGCTATAACCCCACGAAATTTGGCACAGGGACTCCTTATAAAAAGCTTTGTAATTATTTTTGCGGGGGACAAAAATCCTCCTTCATAAGAGGCCTAATTTGCATAAATACAAGATGGCCACCACATGATTTGCCAATTATCAGATTATGCCCCATAACTTTTGAACAAATGAAGATAGAAACATGTATATTGTGTCAAAATAATCAGGATTAAAATGTCAAAACTATATATGTATATGACAATTGCAATAGTTTATTTTGCATAAATTGAATATGGCCGCCATCTTATTTGCCAATCATCACATAATACAATGATCATATGATTATAAAATGTATTGTAACTTTGGAACAAATGAAGATGTGTGAGGTGTCGAATAATTAGGGATTGAAATTTCAATACTGTGTATGTACATGATAGTATCACATTGCTAATTTGCATCAATTCAAGATGGCCGCCATATGATTTGCCAATAATTATCACATTTTAGCTGGATGACTGGAATGCTCAGTTGAGCCCTTCAGATTGAGCCTATCATTACTTGGGACATGGGTAGACTACTATTATTTATCTTTTTTTCGTACCTATCTAGTACACACGTGACATTGAACCCATGGAGGCTGAATTGTGGGACTGTATTGTAAGAATATGACAGCTATAATGTTAGGATGTGGCATAATAATGTAAATAATATCATTATTATTTCAGGATATGACATTATAATGACATTATGTTATAATGGCTGTTCATGTTCTTAAAATTTGGGAGTGGGGGGTTGGTGTCGGAGATACCATTAATTATCATCACGACATGCCATTAAAATAACGAAGGATTGTAGGATAGGGTAATAAAATCATGTTATATCATATCATCTAAATGGCATATCCTAAAATAATATTTGTGTTTTTGTGGTGCTAGGGGCCATATTTGGACATTATAATACAATATCATGAGGTTTAAGTGTCATATCCTAATATTACAATCCAATATCCTGACAAAATATTGTCATTTCATGACTTTCAACTGTCACATCGTCTATTTTATTATCATAGTATGACATTATAATACAATATTCTTACATTATGATATTACCCTATCGTCATATTCCTATGTCACATTTTGACGTTAGAGTGTCTTATAACAGCGTTATAACTTTTATTTTTTTATACAAACATGTCATATTCTAATAATCAAGCGTCAAACATTGACTTTAAATTGTTATATCGTGATATTAAACTGCTATATCCTGGAATTATAAAGCCATATCCTGACAATATAATGCTATAGCCTGTCATTTCAGTGACATAATGTGATCTTTGACCAACATAATTATCATGGCTTAATACTATTATAGCAATATACCACCATTGTTTAATGTCAAAGGGCAATATTTATAAATAATTATACCATATCATGGTGTTCAATGGTGTTATCCCGATATTACAATTCAAAATCCTGATACATAAATGTTATATCATGATTTTATACTCTATATACTCTATGGTAATGTCAATTATTCCGTTATTATAATTTCAAATACAATGCCATATTGTGATATTATATTATTACCTTATCCTACAGGCCTTGTCATTCTAACGGATATCGTCACGGTAAGTACTGGTATACTCCAACATTTTAGACACCCAACAGTTATGTACATAATTGCATTATATCGCCATGTATTGACATTATAATCTTATTCTTTGCATTATTATGCCATATCTTGACATTATAGTGTCATATTCCGATATTTCTGTCGCAATAATGAGCATCCACAGGTCCAATGTCGCGTGTAAGCTGGATAGGTACGAAACATACTTACGTTTACGGAATTTGCTGCTAACTCTAATGGGTTTCGACCACAGGATGATCTTATATTTGCTTTAAACACAGGCTTACCCCATATGTAATAGTAATCTACCCTTTATTAATTAAAAGAGTGGCTTAGTCTGCCTCCTGGAGGGCTCAGCTAATCATTACCGTCATTCATTTAGTATGTGAATACAGGGCACAATACCATACTTGAGAAAGCAAATCTGTTCAACAATATTGACTGCAGAGTGCTCCCAAGCAAAATATGCCAGCGTCTTAAAAAAAGTAGCATTTCAATTATTTAATTATATTGTGCATTACTTTAATGATGTGCGATATTAATAATTGTTGTTAGAAATGATAACCCCGACAAAACACTTAAGCTTATCTAAACTAAAGTAATGCCTGTTTACTTATGTACACCCTAACCATTAAAATACCTCAAAAGACAATGCTCTGTGATATTTTCATGAATAATGTACACTAACATGTACTTTGCTCCAATTGTGACTTTTGATGGGGAGAATCAATGAATCAAATATTTGTCATCAAAAGAACAACCTAGAAAATCAAATCACAACTTAGTGTGTTTTTATAGTTTTTTTTTCACATGTTTTTTTGTGCATGTTTCTTCAGGTCTAATAATCTGGATACAACAAGAATGCAATAGACTGCTTGCACGAGTTTGCGCGTGAACAATTGTCTGATTAAAATAGTTCGGAGTTGCTCACTGTGTGGCGTGTTGTCATTGAAATGTGACAGTTGTCTGATTAAAACAGTTCAGCGTTGCTCACCGTGTGGCGTACGTGTTGTTATTGAAAAAGGTTTATAGTCTACGTTCAAAAAGTTTATTAGGTGAAAATGATCCGAATTCTTATTTGGAAAAGTTAGGTAAGACGTTAAGACTGTCACAAAATTGAATGCCTATAGTGATCAAGGGGTGGACGACCGCTGGTGTACAGGCTTCAGAACGGCCCACACCACGTTGCTCACGTGTTCAGCGTACAGGGCTGGCGATGGTCAGCTATTCCACATTATTGTGTATGCCATGTACTCACGTACGTTTTAGTTTTAATGCAGGTACCGGTGTTGTTTCGGGTGGTGAGTGTCCAGACGAGGGGAGTGCTGAACCAGACGTCAAGGGTGACGGACGTGATCTGACCAACCTGGCGCAGAGGCGTATAAAACCACATGGTGTGGTATCTGACTCGAGAGGAAGAAGACTCATGGAGAAGACAAGATTCCTGCAGGATGCCTAGGGATGAAGAGGATCCGAGACGTGGAAAGCGGGTGACAGCGCACCGGACGAGGACGGACGGCGAGGCAGACGCTGACCACGCATGTAGCACTGGTGAAGGCCGAGGACACACGCTGATGGTAGACGGACGGCGGCACTCGGCATGGTATGGCAAAGAAGGATCATCACCAAACATTATTTGAGTATTGTATATAATAAATGTAAATCTGCACTGCACATTCACCGAGTTCGTTGTCTGTTATGCGCTCCTGATCATTCTCAATAAATTAACTTTGGGACAAAGACAGTAGTTTATTCATAAGATCTGCATATGTACAGACATGTATGTATATGCCAGGTGGGCACGTATGGTGGTGACAATTATACCTTATAAGGTACCCATTTTGTACAGAAAAGAAACATATTTCCAAGGCTACCACCGACATCTTCAAAAATCACCTAATACCCCGTGTTGAATATGGACAGCCTGGAGAAAATATAAAAACTGCAGATGATGTCATTGATCAATACATCCAAGCGATTCATCTTGTACTTGTACAATCGTGAGCACTTCAGCGGCACACTTGATGGACTGCGTGTTCACCTTTTCGCCAAGGCCAATTAGGGAGATTTGTATTGTGTCTTCCACTGAAAGAGGATGCATTTCACATCCATGTTCTCTTTACTCTGCACCAACTGTTTGTCTGGGAGTAGGATCACTTGTCTAAACCGTCATACCCGGAAGCCAAAGATAAAGCAGGTACGTAGATAATTTGGTAAACTGATAGCCACCATGACGTTGAAGTCACCAAAGCCATGTGATTTGAAACATGCAAAACACCACAGCAGCAACGAAAGCAAGAATAGTCGAGAATGCTCCTTTGCTCGGGCAATGTAAAATATGTCACTGCCCGTTTCCTACTTAGGGGGGGGGGGGGGCAAGGGGATTTGGGGGGGGGGGGTAAATTACCTACATCCCAATTTTGCAAAATCTTGAGCAATTACACCCAAAACTTTTCAGAAATGCAAACCTCCGCCGAGCGATCCAGATAGTAATTCGAATTCTGAATCAGGATCATCCCCAAAACGTGATATCTTTAGGCCCAAGACACATCTCTGGTAAAAATGTCATGCAAACGCGTTAATTACTTTGTAAGTAGTAGTGTTCCTAACATGGTATATAAACTTTCCCCATTCATGCGCTAAATTTTCTAACTTACATAAAACACTTAATATTTGTTATAAAATCACATTTCTTTCACTAAATCCCATGTATTGTAACCACAGAAAATGGATAGGCCCCTATATATTTAGAATAAAGTTATTATAAATCTTGCAAAACTGATCAAAAATGCAAACCCTCGCCGAGCGATCCGGATAGTAATCCGGATCCTGAATCCGGATCGTAATTTGGATCATCCCCGAAATATAATGGCCTGTCCCTTGACCTGAGATACGCCTCTGGTAAACGCTCCATACAAATCTGGTAATTACTTTGTGAGAATCAGTGTCCCAAACATGCTGTATGAACTTTCTCCATCCGCACGCTAATTTTCCCTAGCGTTGTGGTTGAAAACTGGCAATAATACAATTATTAATATTTGTCATAAAACTACACTTCTTTCACTAAATTCCAACTATCATAACCAGTTAAATATATATACTATATATATATAATATGTGAAACAAAAAATATTATAAATCTTCTAAAAACGTGAACAATTGCACCTAAAACTGTTCAAAAATTCAAACCTCCGCCGAGCGATCTAGATAGTAATCCGGTTCCTAAATCCGGATCTTAAATCCGGATCATCCCCAAAATTCAATGACATATCCTATGATCTGGGGCACGTCTCTGGTAAAAGTTTCATGCAAATCCGGTAATTACTTTGTAAGTAGTAGTGTACCAAGCATGGTGTATAAACTTTTTCCATCCACACGCTAAATTTTCCTCCTTAGGGGGGCTATGGGGGAAAACTGGTAATAATACAATTAATATTTGCGATAAAATAACGCCTCTTAATATTTTATATCTTCTAAAAAACGAACAATTACACCTAAAACTGCTCAAAAATGCAAACCTACGCCGAGCGATCCGGATAGTAATCCGGATCCTGAATCCGGATTGTATTTATTTATTTATTGATCTTTCTGTACAGTGGAAACATATATACATATATATACACGCATATATACATACTAAATATGAATTGTGATATAATCACATCAACACTGTACTTAGCTGCCAAGAAAAGGTCGCATGCGACCTCTACTAGGCTTGACAGCTAATATCTAAAAAACGTTTTTTGCTAAAATGTTCACAACTGTAATAAGATACAAAATATAATATAAGATATATTACACACGACAAAGTAGAAAATATATAACATATAGATAGTATAAAAGGAATTGTAAGTGAAAGTTAAAACTACTTGAATGTAATAGACGGAAATAATAAATAACATAACATATAACAATATATCATGTATATAATACAGAAAAAGACAATATTAGATTATATATAATTGTATGAAAAAATACAATTTTATGAATGTAAAACTACTAGAATACTATGAACGACAAAAACCACAAGAGCATACAAAACTCCACGTGCAGCGTTCGTTGATATTAAAATTACATAAAATTGAAAAATAGAGGTCATTGACGTGTTTTTTGAAAAAAAAATACACTACTTGCCTCACGGATATGCAGAGGCAATGAATTCTACAAGCGCACAATGCGATAAAAATAGGGAACTTGGAGGGCAGTCGTTTTTACTCTAGGTAATTTAAGCAATGGACATTTGTTAGAGGACCGTAAAGTATGTGAAGATCCGACAAGTTCAAAATAACTAGAAAAATCACAGTCAACATAATTATGTAAATATTTATAAAATAACACGAGTATATTAATTTTTTCCATCCGCACGCTAAATTTTCCAACTCAGAAGGGTTATGGGTGAAAACTGGCAATAAAACATTTAATATTTATGATAAAATCACATTTTTTTCACTAAATCCCAACTATGATAACCACAGAAGATGGCTATATACTTAAATGTCAAATAAATTCAGTTTTTCCATTGAAAAACTTGAACTAATATACATAGTGCAAAAAAACCGTGAAAAAAGCACCAAAAATTGCTCAAAAATGTGTATTTTCTCAATAATCCCGTTTAATTTTATGGATTCATGGCTCTGAGTATGTATTTACATATGTTATGTAGGTCTGCTATAAATCCCTTGATATTGATATTTTCCAAAAATTATTTTTGTGAAAAAAATGGGAAACTAGATTTTTCTCACAAAATTTGTACGGCTCGCGTACAAAAGCGTCAATATTTTTTTTTCGCGGAGAATTTTGCAGAGCAGACAATTCAAACTTACCTCCAAGGGTCCAAGCTAACAGAAAATAGCATTAAAAAAGTACGGGAAGCCGTGTCCACCCCTTCAAAATTTTGAGTCACTGGATCCTGGACTAAACGGCAAAGTTCTATTTACCGTCATTGGCGGCATACAACACATTATATTTATAAGGCTACAGTCGCAGTATCAACATCATAAACATGATAAAGGGGATGGAGTTCATCAAGACCATTCAGATGGTCCTGTTTATAGCCCATCCAACTGGTAGGTCTAGTCTACTATAATTAATCATCTTTTTTTGTTAAAATAGGCTTAAGTCTACATGGACATTGTGTATGATGGTATTAATAGTAATAGCGTGTGTTTTGTCGGCAATTATGTTCATTTGAGAACCTTCTTGTGAGAGTTGATCACTCCCAGGGTGATTTGATTCAAATCACCCTGGTCGTGATCAACTCTCACAAATCGGTTCTCAGGTGAACGTAATTACCTCCCAACACACGCTATGGTATAATTCCTCTAATTTACCCCACTCATTGTCAGTCTGATGAGTGCAGTCTGTGTCAACATACACAGGATTGATATATGGTATAAAAATCTGTCGGTATTAAAACAATGAGGGATAATAAATTTGATGGCAAATATTTAGATTATCTGGTGGCATAATAAAGTAATACGTTTTATGGTAAGCAATATGTATAGGCATATTATTGGATATCCACTGGACAACTTTTGGGTACAAGCAGACCCAATTTTGTGATGTCAATAGACGAGCAAACATGCATAATTATATAAGCCTAATATTTAAAATCTTATTTTATTTTCTTATTGAAAAATTAGTGTCAGGCCCGCCTTAAATACTAGTGTTTGTATTGGCTTTGACCGGCCGTGATGAAAATGTAGCAAAATATTTATTAATTGATTTTTTTTATTTCTTAAGGTGCGTTATTCATTTACCCCCATCGTATTTTACCTATGTTCTTCAAACTATTTACCATTATTGCTGTCCGTTTTCTTAGTATTCTGTACGGTAGAAAACAATGAATACATTAATAAAACTCATTATGTTTTAAGCGCGACACTTAATTTTATTGACAATCTGTACAATTAGATAGCGTGTTACATGTTTCACACCAGATAATTTCCTAGCAAACACGTTACCTAGAAAACATGTTGGTAAACCGTCTTCCGCGCTAGCTCAACATTAAACCAGCATTGGGTGAACGTCTCGTGTGTACTGGGCAGTGACTAGGCCCAGCTACGTTGTACTTGGTATATAGGAATATGTATGCTATATATCATAACAAAAATGAAGTAAAACAACACACGACGTCGTGTCCTCTATGAATAATGAAGTATTCTAATGTGAATCACAGTCGTGGTGTAAATTATCACTCATTTTAGAAGGAAACAAGTTAACAACATTTATGCTTTATTCAGTAAGACGTTGTAAACGTCATTGGGTTTCAGTGGAGTTCACGGGCCAGTACTGACGGGATCACAAATTATCCCACATCGAGGAGCTAACAAAGTAATTTAATATTATTTCATTGATGAAGTGTCAAGGCAAATGTTTGACACACAAATATTTACAATGATCAATTAAAGGCCCCATGTAGTCCCCAGACTCCCTTTTTTAGACAAAAGTAGGGGGCTGAGCTAATTCGTGACGTCAAAAGGTGGAGACAAGCTTGGCTGGTTATAATGCATGTACATGTACATGTAGCTGATGATGTATTGTATGATTTTATCAAACTGACCAAAGTCAACACGGAACGCCGGTCCAATGCTGCCTGAATGCAGGTGCAGCACTAGAATTGATGGCCATCACTGCGACCGCTCCTGGCCAGCGTCTAGAATGCACTCGCCCCTTGTTCACCCTGTCTATGCGGGAATATTGAAATGAATAGAAATCTAGTTCATCTCATGTACAAATACAAGAAACATGAAGCATATACCCGATGCAGGTCAATGTTAATTCAGATTCAATTATGGGCGGTTTTTGTGTGTGAAGTCATGAGGTGGGAGATCCGCCCAACCCAAGAAATGTGCACATTTTCTGTTTTTAATTTTGAAAATAACTGATAATTGGTGGACTAAAATAATCTGCTAAGTTATGAGATAGTTCATTGTGATATATACTTTAATTATATTGATGAACTGAAATCACTTCACAGGCCTTTAAATAATGATAACCCATTTCGAAGATTCACATATGACAACTGAAGTTTATATTTAGTATGTTTTTAATACCTATGTGACCATAACGAAAGCGACTTATTTCGAGTCGTTTGGTGGCCTCCTGCACCAGTAAACAATAATATCACCTGTACCTTTATTTAGACTTTGTATCTGTAAATATGTTTTGTGTTCTGATTCAAAATAAACGATATCTATCTAAAAATGACCACTCCCTTTGACACGCGGCGGGTGTCTCCCCGACAGCTGTTTCCGTTATGAGTTACGTAATAATGATTCAGCCTGCGGGAAGTGGGGTGACATCGGCCAGATGAAGGTGGCTGTGGTAGGAAAAATAATATTTTATAAAACATCAATAGTAATAGGAAACTTCCCATAAGCTATAGGCCCTGAGCAAAAAAACTTCGTAAAAATATTTGTTTTAGAACCATTATGAACCTGAACCATATGTAATTAAAGTACGCGCTGGGCAATCGCGCTCTGCCATGGCGCGTTTTCGCTTTGGCGTACCTTCCATCAACTTAGAATTAGATCTTTTTCTAACATACCAGAATACTTTTGACTGCTCATGCAATATATAGATTTTCGTTAGCATTTCCAGAAAAGTGAAAAACCTGTTTCTCAGTTCCTTGCCATAATACAAAGTAGAAATAAACCAATTCAGCAGCACAAGGGTGATATTATTTATAGCGATCTCTTTATTTTCTGGTGTCTCTGGCGTCCTAGTCCTACTCATGAACATCACCACCTATGTGTGCCACCTAGTGACTGATGGCCAAACACATCAGAGCTACCCGGTGACCAAGGGGGAGGGGGCTTTACTGGTGACACATAGTCTGCTATTGGCAAAATGTATTTCGGTGGTTATTTTTTAAGTCTCTGAATTCAAGCTGCTAGTGTTTAATATGCAAACAAAATTAGTCAATTTAGCAGAAAATCCAAGCAAATTAACATAACAAATTAGCATAAAATATCAAAATTACCTATTATTGAAAATCACATTTAAACAATATATTTCAAAGACTAATAAACTTGGGGTAAAAAATGATATTTCTAACCCCAATTATTTGTGGTCACTCTTTCACCTAAGTATGTTTTCAGAGCTGTAAAATGTCCATATCACATTAGTGAGCCGCAATCTCAGTCAATGGAAGCCGATCTGTTGCTGACTACATTACTTAGTTATAAGTATGTTGCCGTGTCGTCCTCTCCGAGGCCGTGGATGGATGTATTTGCTTTACCCGAGAAATCCAACATGGCGGTGACTGAGAGCGATCCCGAACCAAGGTCCGAAAAATGTCCATAACTTTTAAATGACTGTGCGACCTCTGAGCTGAGCATTCGGGCATGGAACTAAAATGTTACTGATTCTAAAAAAAACTTTTTTTGACCTGATTACTCCCTGATATTTTCTGATATGACAGTTCGAAGAAATGTCCCACGATTTTGTACGTGATAAATCTGTGGCTGAAACCTGTTTCAGCCTCTGGGGCTAATAAGTATGTAGCCTACACACTAGACCTGGGTTCAATTGAATTGGAATTGGACCTAAATCTTATATTATTCGCATTACATAAACAGTGATGAATATGAATTGAAATTAGCTTTTAAGGAATTGGAATTTAAATAGAATTAATAAAAAGCTGGAATTGAATGTTTTTGTTTCAACGCAAATGGCAAGAAAGTCACATTGAGGTGTGTGTGTGTGTGTGTGTGTGGGGGGGGGGGGGGGGGGGGGGGGTTGCAATCAGTCATTGTGAAAGCTGCACTGACGTGTAACAGAGGGGTGTGTGGTGTTACAAACAGCTATTCCCAAGCCGCTGTTGCGACAGCGCACTGACAGAAAATATATACATTCATGCCGTGTTATTTTAGTCAATATTTCCTACTCACTGGGGGTGGTCTTGCTCCTCTGTACAATTAGGTCATAATGTCAAATATTTCTACAAAATAAAGGACGCTTAAAACGACTTCGAGAAAATAAATATATCTCCTACTTTCTTGGTGTAAGGAGACAAACATCCATATAAGGCGACACTGGTCATTTCCAATTTTTGCTAAAATAGCAAGTGCAGACCCTGATATACTGGGCTGGTCTTATAGCACTACCAGATAATAATATTGTACTAAAAAAACGCATACATTATTTTCTCTTAGGATTAGACAGTATTAAAATAGAAAATTGGACTACCCATGTGAAACAATAATTTTTAATCTGAATCTGGGTTCACGTTAAGAAACACAGGCGATAGAAAGAAGGTGTTTATAAATAATGTAAAACAACAAACTCAAGTCTTGCCAGAATCGACAGGCAAAACTCAGAACATACAACATAACACCTTCTCGCACTCTTGCTGTTGGCTTTCACTACGAGACGTATGGTGAGATCAGCCCATTTCTCACTCCTACAAAACGCTTCACTGCTCATAGTGCTGCAGCATACCCGCAAAAAAAGACGTTATTTATTGAGCAACCTTCCATGAAAAAACAACATTAGTTATCATATACCGTTGGAAAGCTTAACATCTCAAGATTATGGCTAGGGGGGATAACAAGAACGAAATTTTGAAGAAATCTGGCAAATTTACCCTTTGTGAACAAACATCACATATTTAGTTTATATTTATTTTATGTTATGGTCATCGATATATACTTGAAATAATAAGCAGCAAACCATCCATCAGCACCAATCACATACATTTAACCGACCATTACTCAAAAAAATAAATAAAAAATATGAATTTATTATTTCAAGCACCCTTTCACTGCTAGAAAACACTCACAAATATTGTCCTTAAAATTGTGAAAATGTTTGCTTCATAGAGATATCAATCAATAATATACAGTAAATAATTATTAATTACCATAAATGTTATGTTTATACATCTCTTTGACAACATTTGTTTGTGAACATACGTTCATAGACAGACAATTTGATACCCAAATTAGGCCTATTCAAAATCAGTTTGTAGTGTCTGAAAATCGGAATGCTCAAATACTCATAGATTTATTTGAATATGATGCGAAATACATTACTAAAAAAACATTATATATTTTCACCATTTCATGTGTGTAGGAAAAGAATAAAATTATAACATAAATTTTCACACCCTTTGCGCACTAAAAACTTTTATTAAGAACAAACAAACTTCAAATTTATATACAGTGCTGCAGCAGACCCACCAAAAAAGGCGGTATTCAGATGGCAACCTTCCATAAAAAAAAACATTTGTTATCATAATATACCGTTGGAAAGCTTGAAATCTCAAGATTATAGCTAGGGGGGTAACAAGAATGAAATTTTGGACGAATTTGGCAAATTAACCCTTTGTGAACCAACATCACATATTCCGTTAAGATTTTTTTTCTGCTATGGTCATTGATATATACCTGAAATAATATGCAGCAAACCGTCACTCAGCACCTAGCACATATACTTAACCTACCATGACTAAAAAATATATATAGACATGATATATATGATAAGTGATGTTGCAATTGTTTATTGGTGTAAGGTTGACTCAAATTTTGGTCACTTTGCTGCTACACTATCAGTTGAATTGTGCCATTTCAAATGGATATTCGTACGAGAAAAAACATACAGCATCGTTGGGTACGGCGAGATGTGCTGATCTCAGCTGCGTCGTCGCCACAACGAGCCCTCGCCTAAAGGCTCGGGCTTGTTGTGGTGACTTGAGATGAGGTGATGAGTGATAGGCTGAGATGAGCCTATCTCGTCTTCCCAACGATGCCGTATGTATATATTATCTTCCTATCCGAAACTCTCTACATAAAGTAAGTAATATGACTGACACAAAACAAATCGCTGCGGTTCCTCGGCTTCGTCTTAGCTCCCATAATCTAAAAATTAGAAAAGGGAAGACCCAACTGACACAAAACCCCTGTAGTATAATCGTACTTGACGACGATGCCAGACACAAGTTAACGGCAAAATTAATTTCTTAATGCAGTGTAGCCTGCTCGAACTCGATGGAAAAGTTCTTCTCTCTCAGGCTGGAAACGATATGACAAAATTTAACACCTTATCCGAAACTTAACAATTTATATTTATCATGCGCAGCGAAAATCATACAATTATCAAAATCCTAGCAATGTTTTGAGAAAATAGTAGTTTGACAACTCCTGAACCCATGAACTTGGCCAGGTCCAACAGTTGCTCATAACATTTAATTTATTCATTTTTTTAATATAATTTATTGTTCATTTTTAATGACCCATAAGTCTATACAGACGTTCTTTCGTCAATAAATATGTATCTATTTATATGCGGTGCTCTTCAGTTTTAAAGACTGTTGTGTCTGGGTGGGGGGAGACTGAGGCGCATGACATATAATATTATATCTCTTTATGTGTGATTTCATTTTTTAGTGAAGTCTTTTCATTCTACGCTTTTCCGGCGTGTTCGGTTTACTATACAGTTTAAAATTTTAATATATAGTTTTCCTGTGTAACAAAGATGTACCTTATACAGGTGTGGAGGTGTGTGTGCTTATCAAAGAGCTTATTCACAACAGATGTGGGCCATCAACGAAGAGCTTGTTTAGGACAAGCTCTATCGGCAGGGCAATGGAAGATACTGCTGAAAGTGATCGACTAAGTGTTCCATATCCTGCAATAGGCGAACACTTGTCACCTGCTCACTTATATGATGAAAAGTACATTTTTGGTTAAAATAATTTTTGAATTACCGTTTATTAGGCCTGGCCGTAGGCCGGGAGCCTATTAAGTTTATTTTTCATATAATATAAGTTTGGGCCTATAAGTATTTATGGGAAAGAGGGGAGCTGTGTGGGAAACGGTTGACATTTCTGTACATCAGTCCTTATGAAGATGTCGAATATAACGTTTGAGGTCAATAGGTTAAGTACTTTCGTGTTTAAAAAATCTTCGAAAAAAAAATTCACGAATATATTCGTGGTTAAGGATTATAGGGTTCTGGTTGGAATAATGTTGACTCAGCGTTGCAGACGGTGGTAGCCCAATAGTATTTCACAATTGGGCCGATGTATCGTGTTGTCTGGGTAGTGGCCTTGCGGGGGGAATAAAGCATCACCCGTCTGGCAGTCAGAGCAAACACGGGACAATCACCCAATAATGTTTCAATGGTGGGTCAGCGTCGAAGACTGTGGGTCAATATTGAAACAGCATTGGGTGAATGCAATGTGTTTGCTGATGTGCAAACACAAACTGTTGACCCAGTGTTGGATTAGTGTTGGGCCAGCGTCGTAGACGATTAGCCGGCATCGAACCAGCGATGGGCTGTGACGCTGACCCAACATTGAACCGATATCGGGTGGGTAGGCCTAGCCCCAGCATTGGTGCGATGGCGCACAAGCCCCGCGGTGAAGGAGGGGTGAAATCTTAACTAATGCAGCAGCACGATTTGTGGAGCTGTATTGATGGCCGCCAAGATGGTTGCGGCTATCGAAATAGTAGGCCTACTATGTATTCAATTCTATGGCACATAGCATTCGATCTTTGTGTCAACACCCACGTGATGGATCAATGCACTCATATGTAATGTTTTAGTTGAAAAAAATATAATTAGACAAGTAACGTAGCATAGCTTAATAAGAAATAAATCTAAAAGTGCCTAAAAAAAACAGTCAGTCCTACTGCATGCACATGTTCCTGGGCGGGGGCCCTAGGGTAGTGGTTAGCACCGCTGCCTTTCACGCCAGAGTCCGGGGTTCGGTTCCCGGTCTCGGCGGTTTGAAAGAAATAAAATTGTTTCTTCCCCATCCACGTGTGAAAGTTAGTATTGTGGGGAGCCTCCGTGACCGAGAGGTAGCGTGCTCGGCCTCAGACCGCCAGGGCTCGAATTTCGAATCCTGTGTCTGGAGAACAGTGTCATCTCAATCATCTCACCATCCTCAGGAGGTTCTCCTGACCTAGTTTAGCCTATATGTGCACAAAGGTGGCCTAAAGCCCGATTCATTTCATTTCATTTCATTTGCACATGTTCCTAGAGTCAAGAAAATCACTTGTAATGTTTTATAAAAAAATATAGTCAGGTGTAGTCGGATGAGTAATTAATCACAGTTTAGGCTAAGAGATAGACCTACATCCAATATGGCCCATGGTCATGGCGATTTGGCTTCATTTTCAATCCTGCGTTACATATTTAATCCAATGGCTGAGAGGGGTCCTGTGTGCATTTTTAGGTCCCCTAAGTTTCTATTAAAATTCGTTATGGGGACCACCCCAGGAGTAAAAAAAACTTGGGTAGACATGCTGAATCATGGTAGCAGCTCAGGAAATCTATTTTCAAAATGGCCGCCAAAAGTCATTCTAAAAAACCTATATGTCAATATGTTTTGCACCAGTTGGCCAATTTTCATGATCAAAATATCCAGTAGGGGTTTTTTCAAGGTGCTGAATCGATTGGAAAGAGTTTTAATATGACCTAAAGTAAGGATCATGCAAAATTCAAAATGGCCGCCATTTTTACTTCAGCAAATTCTATTATTATTCATATCTCGATTTAAAATTGATACAGGTAGTCCATGGGCTAGAATTTGTCACCATGCACCCCCACCACTCTCCACAGTGATCAGGGGCATCCTGGGAATGTTGTTAGCGATGTTACGAGAAATAACTTTGGGGCGCGATATGGGTTTCAGCCATTTTGTTTAATGACCGCCATGCAAATCTAATTTGGGCAATATTTTTACTTAAATTGACATAGAATCATAATTTTGGTGTCTACACCTATGTTTTCAGGGTCAAACAATCGAATGAAACCACTTATATAAATATTGGGTCATTCCTATATGGCGAATTCGGAAAAATCTAAGATGGCGACCGGTGAAAATCATTTTATGCTAAAATCTGATTGTTTATATTGAAAACAAAATGTGTTGACATGTTAAAATGTTATATTAATGAAGACAGGTATGGTTATAATATAGCTTTGTATCGAGTTCTAATTGACAAAGAATCACAATTCTCTGGGGTCAACGAATCGCGTGAAATCACTTAAAACATACTGTAGCAATACCATAAAGCAAATTTGAAATATTGGTGCACTTCGTACGAGAAAAAACATACAGCATCGTTGGGTACGGCGAGATGTGCTGATCTCAGCTGCGTCGTCGCCACAACGAGCCCTCGCCTAAAGGCTCGGGCTTGTTGTGGTGACTTGAGATGAGGTGATGAGTGATAGGCTGAGATGAGCCTATCTCGTCTTCCCAACGATGCCGTATGTATATATTATCTTCCTATCCGAAACTCTCTACATAAAGTAAGTAATATGACTGACACAAAACAAATCGCTGCGGTTCCTCGGCTTCGTCTTAGCTCCCATAATCTAAAAATTAGAAAAGGGAAGACCCAACTGACACAAAACCCCTGTAGTATAATCGTACTTGACGACGATGCCAGACACAAGTTAACGGCAAAATTAATTTCTTAATGCAGTGTAGCCTGCTCGAACTCGATGGAAAAGTTCTTCTCTCTCAGGCTGGAAACGATATGACAAAATTTAACACCTTATCCGAAACTTAACAATTTATATTTATCATGCGCAGCGAAAATCATACAATTATCAAAATCCTAGCAATGTTTTGAGAAAATAGTAGTTTGACAACTCCTGAACCCATGAACTTGGCCAGGTCCAACAGTTGCTCATAACATTTAATTTATTCATTTTTTTAATATAATTTATTGTTCATTTTTAATGACCCATAAGTCTATACAGACGTTCTTTCGTCAATAAATATGTATCTATTTATATGCGGTGCTCTTCAGTTTTAAAGACTGTTGTGTCTGGGTGGGGGGAGACTGAGGCGCATGACATATAATATTATATCTCTTTATGTGTGATTTCATTTTTTAGTGAAGTCTTTTCATTCTACGCTTTTCCGGCGTGTTCGGTTTACTATACAGTTTAAAATTTTAATATATAGTTTTCCTGTGTAACAAAGATGTACCTTATACAGGTGTGGAGGTGTGTGTGCTTATCAAAGAGCTTATTCACAACAGATGTGGGCCATCAACGAAGAGCTTGTTTAGGACAAGCTCTATCGGCAGGGCAATGGAAGATACTGCTGAAAGTGATCGACTAAGTGTTCCATATCCTGCAATAGGCGAACACTTGTCACCTGCTCACTTATATGATGAAAAGTACATTTTTGGTTAAAATAATTTTTGAATTACCGTTTATTAGGCCTGGCCGTAGGCCGGGAGCCTATTAAGTTTATTTTTCATATAATATAAGTTTGGGCCTATAAGTATTTATGGGAAAGAGGGGAGCTGTGTGGGAAACGGTTGACATTTCTGTACATCAGTCCTTATGAAGATGTCGAATATAACGTTTGAGGTCAATAGGTTAAGTACTTTCGTGTTTAAAAAATCTTCGAAAAAAAAATTCACGAATATATTCGTGGTTAAGGATTATAGGGTTCTGGTTAGAATAATGTTGACTCAGCGTTGCAGACGGTGGTAGCCCAATAGTATTTCACAATTGGGCCGATGTATCGTGTTGTCTGGGTAGTGGCCTTGCGGGGGGAATAAAGCATCACCCGTCTGGCAGTCAGAGCAAACACGGGACAATCACCCAATAATGTTTCAATGGTGGGTCAGCGTCGAAGACTGTGGGTCAATATTGAAACAGCATTGGGTGAATGCAATGTGTTTGCTGATGTGCAAACACAAACTGTTGACCCAGTGTTGGATTAGTGTTGGGCCAGCGTCGTAGACGATTAGCCGGCATCGAACCAGCGATGGGCTGTGACGCTGACCCAACATTGAACCGATATCGGGTGGGTAGGCCTAGCCCCAGCATTGGTGCGATGGCGCACAAGCCCCGCGGTGAAGGAGGGGTGAAATCTTAACTAATGCAGCAGCACGATTTGTGGAGCTGTATTGATGGCCGCCAAGATGGTTGCGGCTATCGAAATAGTAGGCCTACTATGTATTCAATTCTATGGCACATAGCATTCGATCTTTGTGTCAACACCCACGTGATGGATCAATGCACTCATATGTAATGTTTTAGTTGAAAAAAATATAATTAGACAAGTAACGTAGCATAGCTTAATAAGAAATAAATCTAAAAGTGCCTAAAAAAAACAGTCAGTCCTACTGCATGCACATGTTCCTGGGCGGGGGCCCTAGGGTAGTGGTTAGCACCGCTGCCTTTCACGCCAGAGTCCGGGGTTCGGTTCCCGGTCTCGGCGGTTTGAAAGAAATAAAATTGTTTCTTCCCCATCCACGTGTGAAAGTTAGTATTGTGGGGAGCCTCCGTGACCGAGAGGTAGCGTGCTCGGCCTCAGACCGCCAGGGCTCGAATTTCGAATCCTGTGTCTGGAGAACAGTGTCATCTCAATCATCTCACCATCCTCAGGAGGTTCTCCTGACCTAGTTTAGCCTATATGTGCACAAAGGTGGCCTAAAGCCCGATTCATTTCATTTCATTTCATTTGCACATGTTCCTAGAGTCAAGAAAATCACTTGTAATGTTTTATAAAAAAATATAGTCAGGTGTAGTCGGATGAGTAATTAATCACAGTTTAGGCTAAGAGATAGACCTACATCCAATATGGCCCATGGTCATGGCGATTTGGCTTCATTTTCAATCCTGCGTTACATATTTAATCCAATGGCTGAGAGGGGTCCTGTGTGCATTTTTAGGTCCCCTAAGTTTCTATTAAAATTCGTTATGGGGACCACCCCAGGAGTAAAAAAAACTTGGGTAGACATGCTGAATCATGGTAGCAGCTCAGGAAATCTATTTTCAAAATGGCCGCCAAAAGTCATTCTAAAAAACCTATATGTCAATATGTTTTGCACCAGTTGGCCAATTTTCATGATCAAAATATCCAGTAGGGGTTTTTTCAAGGTGCTGAATCGATTGGAAAGAGTTTTAATATGACCTAAAGTAAGGATCATGCAAAATTCAAAATGGCCGCCATTTTTACTTCAGCAAATTCTATTATTATTCATATCTCGATTTAAAATTGATACAGGTAGTCCATGGGCTAGAATTTGTCACCATGCACCCCCACCACTCTCCACAGTGATCAGGGGCATCCTGGGAATGTTGTTAGCGATGTTACGAGAAATAACTTTGGGGCGCGATATGGGTTTCAGCCATTTTGTTTAATGACCGCCATGCAAATCTAATTTGGGCAATATTTTTACTTAAATTGACATAGAATCATAATTTTGGTGTCTACACCTATGTTTTCAGGGTCAAACAATCGAATGAAACCACTTATATAAATATTGGGTCATTCCTATATGGCGAATTCGGAAAAATCTAAGATGGCGACCGGTGAAAATCATTTTATGCTAAAATCTGATTGTTTATATTGAAAACAAAATGTGTTGACATGTTAAAATGTTATATTAATGAAGACAGGTATGGTTATAATATAGCTTTGTATCGAGTTCTAATTGACAAAGAATCACAATTCTCTGGGGTCAACGAATCGCGTGAAATCACTTAAAACATACTGTAGCAATACCATAAAGCAAATTTGAAATATTGGTGCACTTCTGTATGGCAAACGCTCTAAAATAGCCCACATGACTATATTTCTTTTTATGACAAAATCACAATGTCTATATATTGAAAACCAAATTATTTGGCTGACGGTGTATAAAAAATATTATAGGACTGAGGACATGCATGGTTATTGATTATAGCTTTGGGTCCCTGAACTTGTATGTTGCGTGCAATTACCAGCCTAAAATCCAGAAATGAGTATTGATATCCTGCAATGGAAATTTAGCCGGGCCAACAGTTGCGAGTTGCAATTGAAATAGAATCACAATTCTTGTGTCTACACCTATGTTTTATGAGTTAAAGATTCGAGTGAAAAAAAACATATTGAAACATTATTATGGCGGATTTGAATAAAATTCAAGATGGCAACCGGCGATATGTTCTTTGTTATTGTAATTGAAGACATCTACATGGTTAGAAAACACTCCTTTGTGTATTTGAACATGCATATGTTACTTCCTTACCAACCTGTCATAAAATTTGAGTCGTGATACCCAATGTTCACAATCTAATGTGGGCAATACCCCTAGTTTTAATTGACATATAGAATCATATTCGAGCGGGCCATCGTTACACCTTCGTATCCGGGTCACTGGGAAAATGAAATCACTTATTTACATAATGGAATTATCCGTTAAGGCTCAACTACAGCAAATGTGAAGCAAACTCTCTGATGAACTAGATGTTCTAGATGACCATACGCAAATTGCTAGCCAAGCTGGAGAAGGAGCGCGAAGAACAACACGAATCAATATGAAATACCGTATTTATTCTAATAAACGCCGTAGGTGGGGGGGGGGGGGGGGCGTCAATTAGAATAGCTTCTGAGATTACATGGGGATAGGCCCTTATTAGAGTAGCTTTTAGCCCGCCTTTTAATTTTAATTAAAAAAGGTGGGCTATTGCAATTGAAGGTCGTCGTCGTCGCCGTTGACATTTATTTGTGGGCACGATAACTTAAAAAGTTATTCATGTATCCTTCCCGAGTTTGTTATGCATGTTACAAAAGACCAGTTCTCGGACAAGTTTAATAATGGCTGAAAAAAATTCAAAATGTCCGATTTATTGCGATTTTTCGCATTTTACGTCAATAATTTGACCTTGTGGGCACGATAACTTGAAAATATTTTCATGTATCTTGTTCAAATTTGTTATGCCTGTTACTAATAAGCAGTTCTCGGACAGGTTCGATAATGGCTACAAAAAATCAAAATGGCCAATTTATTGCTATTTTTTGCTTTTTACATGAATAATTTGACCTTGTGGGCGCGATAACTTGAATAGTTTTTCATGTATCCTTCTCAAATTTGTTATGCATGTTACAAATGACCAGTTTTCGGACAAATTCAATAATGGCTGAAAAAAATTAAATGACCGATTTATTGCTATTTTTCACATTTTTAAGTCAATGATTTGACCTTGTGGGTGCGATAACTTGAAAAGTTTTTCATGTAGCCAGTTCAAATTTGTTATGCATGTTACTAATAAGCAGTTTTTAGACAAGTTTGATAGCGGCTGAAATTTTTTTATTAAATAACTTTAACTTAATAACTTATTAAGTTTAATAATTGCGGTGGGCAATTGTTGAGTGTACTATTGTTTCTATAGACATATAGTGTACACGATCTCAGGTTTTATTTAAAAAACAACAGGAATATATGCACACATCCATAGAACCATCTGATAGTTAGCACATTACATGTGTAGCAGGGCACATGCGCATAGTGCAACAGTGAACTCAAATCCGCATTTGTGATACACTTCTCTTTAATGATTCTGATGGCCAAACATCCTTTTTTACGCAAACATTTGATCCTCAGCTTTCACAGATTATTGAAAGTATGCCTCCCTGTGTTATTGCAGTGTGTGAACACTTGCGATTTGAAAGTGTTCGTGAGTATTGTGCTGTGAATTCCTTCGCCAGCTCCCTCATTCTGATAAATTTACTTTATGTTGGCTGTACTTGTGTGTTGAATATTATTTTTGTTTTAATATGGTGTACATTCAACAGACAAATGAATGATTTATAAGTAATTATTATGAATTTTCATATATACATACTCCTTTTCCTGGGTAAATTTACAATAAATGATAACGTGTGGTACTGAGTTTTATTTGTTATGGAGTTAGTAGCTGCAAAATATTTCGTTTGATATGTAGTAACTCATAAAATATAGCTTGTGAATATACAAAATTTTCTATAGCCGAAAGACGCTGATCAGCTACATATCTTATGCAGTTGATGGGAGTCATGTTGAACGAAAAACGGGATTGCCAGGGGGAGGGGTGCATTAGTACAAAGACTTCACAGCACAATACTCTACATGACTCGTATATTTCCATATGTTCACATACTGTGACACCACCAGTGCATTGAAATGTCGAAACTGCTTCACATTTATAGTGCTATTTATCAGATGTAAGAGTGTGCATATTGCTGTACTCATACATGTATGTATTCATTCTTGCTGTAGTTACATCTAGAGCCTCCTTGGTTCACAGAGAGCTATGTTTGCCCCCCACATGTTGTAACATAGGATAACTAGAGACATGGGTCATTTTGATTACCATGCTTCTATATTTGTAAGATCAATAATTCGTTTGTACATTTTTTTCACACAAGTGGAATGAAAATCGGGACATATTATAAGATTTCCAATGTTAGCTATATATGGCAATTTGAAGACACGAACTATGCATGTCTTCAGTACCACAACAAATATTATATATACATATATTTCCATGACAATGCTAATTAAAAAAACCCTCCACATTGGCAAATGTGATTCGAAAATCATTGGTTGGAAATCATCGTGGATTCTTTCAAATGTACTTGGTATTGCTCTAGTATGTTTTAAGTGGGTGCAGTCGATTCGTTGACCCAAAAACATGAAATCCATAAACACAAGAATTGAGATTCTATGTCACTTAGAACTAGAGATAATGGCCCAGCTAAATTTCTAACATAGGATATTAATACGTATTTCTGAACGATGACTACATAAAATAGAAGATCAGCGACACAAAGCTATCTTTTGTAACCATACCTGTCCTTATTATTATAACATTTTTTTTTTCATAGAATGTTAGCGAATAGAATTTGGTTTTCAATATAGACGTTATGATTTTGTTATAAAATTATTTTTGCTGGCAGCCATCTTGGATTTTTCCACATTTGCAATATAGGAATGACCCTATCTTTTATTAGTGTTTCATTCGATTCTCTGACGATGAAAACATAGGTCTAGACACAAAAATTATGATTCCATGTAAATTAGAACTGGAGATATTGTCCAAATTAGATTTTTGTTGCGGCAATTTTGAAAAATGGCCGAAACTCATATCGCGCCCCAATTTTTTTTCTGGTAACATCGTTAATATCATTCACAGGAGTCCCCTGATCAACATGGTACCACTTATGGAGAGTAGTGAGGGTGCACGAGGACCAATTCTAGCCCATGGATTACCTGTGTCAATTATAAATCAAGATGTGAATAAAAATAAAATTTGATGAAGCAGAATGGCGGCCATTTTGAATTTCGCATGATCCTCATTTCAGGTCATTTTAAAACCCCTTCCAATCGATTCAGCACCCTAAAAAACGTTATACTGGACATTTTGATCATCCAAATTGGCCAACTGGTGCAAAAGATATTGACATATAGGTTTTTCAGAATGGCTTCCGGCGGCCATTTTGAATCGTTTTCCTGAGTTGCTACCATTATCCAGCATGTCTACCCAAGTTTTTTTGACTCAAGGGGTGGTCCCCTAAACGAATTTTAATAGAAACTTAGGGGACCTAAAAATGCACACAGGACCCCCCTCAGCAAGATGACTAATTAGCCTTGTTTTGATATCTACATCTAGGTTTTTACGATCAATGAAGTCAATTCTGTGAAACTCAATGACCTCGACCTCCTTTGTTTTCACCGAGCTGGCTAATACAATGAAGTATGGAGGAGGGTTCTTATATATAACCTTGTTTTCACCGAGTGACGTCGCTGCGCTTCACAGAATAAAGTACGGGAGAGGGGGTGTTATATAACCTTGTTTTCACCGAGTGACGTCACTGCATTTCACAGAATTGTAGTGTTTTTATTTACGAAGTGAAAGCTCAGTAAGACATACATTCAAAGTGATAAATTGTAGCAGGATTTGGCCGGATCTATGATCATACTATATTTTTTTTCAAATCGACATACAATGGACCTCATAATATTAATAAATATATTTAGATGAGGTGTAGCCCTCAAATACCACCCCGATGGTTTTCCTTGAATTGACCTTTGTGACGAACTCCAGATCGGGTTTCACTTTGGCTCTATTTAAAGTTTGTCTAGGAGAATTGAATAAACCAATTTACTCCGAAGTGCGAACCGATCAGCGTCAAAAGAATAAATGAAAACTCGAGGTCTCATTTAAGTAACAATAACAATGTATTTAATCAAGCAATTTTCTCTGTGTGATGATTTCAGTTTGACAATACTTCACAATTTCTTTGATAGACAAGTTCACAATGATAAAACAAGACACTTACATTAGTCAGGGCTGTAACGGAACTCGACTTCGTCTCGTTCCGTTACAGCCCTGACCTTTACGATTACAAATCTTTATGCCTTTATGTACTTAGCTCTATAAATTAATCTACTGAACAAAAACAATATATTTTTCAAGTCTGAAGCTATTATGGCGGCCATCTTGGATCTTTTTATTTTTGAGCCTGTATCCTTATCTAATATAAAAAAGTATACATTTGTCTACATACCTGCCAAGTTTCCTAATTGTAGAAAAAAGTGAACGATTTTTTCCTAAACAGCTCCACTAGATTCACTGGCAAGTATTGCATGGATGTTGGCCAGCACCGGCGATGGTGGTGAAAGGAATAGGCCTACATGTTGAAGATATACTTGTCTCCTTGGTTCTTTCCTTAATTATATCCTGGACATTTAGCATTCTGGCCCATGATGAAGTCCAATTGATACAGTTAAGTTTACAAAATCTTAAGCCAAATTTGTCTAAAGCTTTCAAACAGACTAAAGCCTGGCTTTGAAGTTCGGGAACTCCTTTTTTAGTTTTTTTGTATTAATTTACGAGTTTGCTAAGAGTACAACATTCGCATTGGTAATATTACAGCCGATAAATTCGACATGGTTTTAACACAAAACTTTGTAAGACGTAAGATCTGTCAGGCATTGTCATGGAATTCTAGATATGGCGCGGTGTTATTTTATGTTTTCTATTATTATTCACATGATTAATGCATTATTGGTTGAGATGGGCGTAACATTCATCTTGATCATGTTAATATAACGTTAGAGATCATCTCACATCGTGAATCTTACCAATAAATTGGGCTATTCGTCTGTGTAGTCTGAATGTGATGATATAATTGTATATCATGATAACTATATATACTTGCATAACATCTTAGATACCTTGAACCCATATTGATTTATTGCTGGACCAGCATCAAACCAGCATTGTGTCAACGTCTGTTGTCTACTTAGTTACCCAATATCAGAGCTATTAACTCAGCATACCTCGGTAAGCAATTCAATTTTCTAAATAAGCGTTTCAATGATCTTTACTACAGTGCGGGGATCGACTTTAGACGTCAAAAGTCTTTCCCCACACTGTAAGAGTAAAATTATTTCCAATGGGCGTAGTCCCATAACATAGGTATTCAAATGAATCGAAAAGAGGTAACTATGACATTTATGATGATTTCAAAATGAAAAGACCCTTTTGTCTTTAAGGGTTAAATTCATTAGCTAATTTGTTTGCACCTAAAACATCCTCAGTGAAATTGACAGCTTGTATCTCCAATGTAATTCAATCAGACCCATTTCAAGTTGAGTATTGTTCATTAAAACTTATATCGCTAACTCTTAAAATTGAGTTGAACTCCATCGCCATTAGCTCTAGTTTAATGAAAAAACCCGAAATTGTGGATATGCATGTAGTCAGGGTCGGGGCAAGTACATCGACTCAGTACTTGGGTACAAGTACAAGTACATTAAAAAAAAGTAGAAGTACAAGTACAGGGTTTTGCGAAATGTACTTGGGTACTACCCATACCAAGTACAAATGTATAATATAGCGCATAAAAATATACTGGTAAATGCATAAATTAAGAAACAAAGGTCATACTGAGTTGAATAACTTGTTTATTCATTGTATATTGTAAATTGTTTATAATTCATCATGTTCATTGCATATTGGTTTATGGGATGTCATTCACAGTCAATTTGAGCTCAATAAATAGTTGTGTATTGAATGATATTAGAAGTCAATGTGAGCACAATCAATTGTTTATCCATATTTGAGTATTGAATGTTATTATACAGTTATTCATTTCTGTGAATTGCATCCGATGAATATACGTTTTTAAAGCGTTGAATCGCTCAGTTGGCATCTCTCTGGTTGAAATATCTTGCCTGCAATACTAAAAGTATCTCGACTGCAACAGATGATGCAGAGACAATCAGGTAGGCTACTCTAACGCCAGTTTGCTTATATTGGGTAAAACTTATATATTTGCTTTTCAATATTGCAGAGGTTCACTACTATGGTCTGTCTGTTGTGGATGACCACAGCGGGCACGGCGCAATGGCTCAATGCTGGCTTATTGCTGTGACATAATCATGGACGATGCTGACCCACAACTAAGACAATGTCTCGTGCTGGCTGAGTGCAGTACAGGGAGGTGCAAAAAGCGCTCCTCTGTTTTTAATAACTAGGGTATGTCTGTTGACATTAAACATAATGACCAATGTGTTGCGAAAAAACATTTATTTCCTTTCACTAGATATTCATGTCATAGTTGTTGACGAGGAATACGAATAAACTTCATTTGTTAGAATTCATAATTTGACAACAAAAACGCCATGGAACAATTCCGATTATATATTTTCAGAATTATTGCCCATTTATTTGATCTTGAGGGGTATTTATTGTGGTTAATCATGATAATAGCTCGCCGCACTGAAAGTGTTGATGAAGGCGTCATTAACGCAGCTGTTAATTGCTCTCACATGCGCCCGGTCAATCTGACACTTCTATATAACCCTTCTAACTCTAAGATGTCTGCAATTAAAAAATTATTTTTATTATGCGGCGTGTTTGTTATCATTTAAGCTCAACATCGCCACTATATATTTAAAAATGTATTGTTATTATTTAAAAAATTCAACAAAAAATGCTCTTCTAAAACCCCTAGGTGTAAGAAATTAAGTCATTTTTCAGAGATAAAAAATGATGTTTTAATGCATCGTGAGGGCTGAAAGGGTTAATTAATCACGCAAACAATGAAAGCGCCCCTTCTACAGCAGACACGAGACATTAATCCAATGTCCAATGTCGATTCAATATTGAGCCATCATCTGCAACGCTGACCCAGCGATAAACCAACACTGGGTTATTGGCTCGTTTTTTGTCGGGTTAGGCTTGTGCATGGCTATGTTATTTAACAATGGACGATGACCATTGCTGTTACGCCTGTGTGTTGTTTAAACAATTTTTATCAGTACATCTCTCTGGACGGCTCACCAGAAGTATGAATGAAAGATCAAAGGGACAATACACAGTTCACCGAGAACAAGAATGTCTGATAAGGCTTTACATTGATACATCTAGATAAACTAAATTTGTTTTGCGTTCAACAATTGAATTATTTTAAAATTTATATTTCCAAAAATATTGCACTGAATAAATGAGAAAGTATGTTATGCTATATTTTCTTTGAACAAAACAGGATGTACTTGCAATGTACTTGTCCTCAAGTACCAAGTACTTTGTAATGTACTTGGGTACAAGTACAAATACATTTTTGAAGCTCAAGTACAAAGTACAAGCAAGTACTCGAAAAAATGTACTTAAGTACATGTAAGCACAAGTACTGATGTACTTGGCCCAAGCCATGCATGTAGTGCTGCCAAACTACATCAATTATACTAACAATTTAATTTCAGGGGTCCAAATGCAGATCAGGTATTATTTTGTGTTTACATGAAAGAAGTATAGCTATACAAATTTGGAGGGGCTGAAAGTCACGAGCTAGTTCTTACACCACATGGATATTTTAGCGAGATCACGATTTGGTATCCTGGTAGCTTTCCATCGGTTACATATCGCCTTTCTTGAATAGTGGTATTATATTTGCTCCGTTCTAAGCATCAGAAAAGTATGAATATTTCACATGACTTTTTTTTTGGATAATACATATATTAAGTCGAACCAAGCAAATGCAATAACCGCATTAAGTTATTAGACAAATTACCGTAATAACAAGATAATGAAAAAATAATTTAAGTGACTGTTTGATTACAAACAAAATTGCAATAATGTCATAACAGTGTATATATTGTATTCACACAGGCATATGAAATACTTCTTTGCAGATAAATTGATTTTTTGGGGGGATTTTTAACATGCTTTTATTTGCATACAAAAATATAACATAGTATAAGAATACCATAATGTCCTACAAAGCCAGAATGCAGTATCTGCTGACAGATACCGTATCCTTGCCCTGCACAACACAAGCGGACGTTACACAGGACGTTACACATGACAGACAAATACAGACAAATACAGACAAATACATTACATTGACACAGCCTTCCCTTCCAAAAAAAAAGCAGGGCAAATAGATAAATGTAATTTTTTTGAAATACTTCTTTGTGTAATTTCACATAATCATGCCGATAAATGGCATTTATGCGTAAATATGTTTTTATATTGGACAAATACACAAACTCCCGATAGGAAAAACGTCATGCTGGATGCGAATTCAAAGCATTCCACCCTTTGTTGTAGCCAGAATAGCTACATTTCTGTAAATACTCACACTATATAAAGTATTTCCTCAACTGCTAATTTAGAGTTGATTTACACATTTGTTTAGAAAGGTAAGATTGAACCCACTGAGACAAATAATGTCTAAAATACAAAAATAGTGTAATAGATTCGACTCATATTTTTGGAGAATCGTCCAAATTGTGATAAAAGCGCTAAATTTGGTACAGAGCTGCACAATGGTATGTTAATTCATACTGGAAGGGGAGACACTTTGTAGCTGTAGTGTAAGGGCTTCACTCAGGGCAACGTCAACCCCACCTGATTTTTACAAAAAGAATCGAGTAATTATTAAACAAAAAAATGATTCACCAAAGTTTTCTACAAAACTTATTATTAATGAAATTAGCGGTTATTTTAAATGAAAACAGAGGCGGATCCATGGGGCGTGTCGGACGGGGGGATTGGGGATCACACACCCATTTTTTGCCAAATTATCATACAGCGTGCACCAAACTGAGTTGAATATACAAACAAAAATCTTTTGGACGGCAAATCATGCACCCACGCCACCCACAAAATCTGAATTTACTCTTGCATTTAAACAAAAATTACGACAAATTAAAATATAATTATATTTTGTATTTTTTTATATTTTGTTTTATGTGATATACATTTTTTCGACATTTTACAAAAATGCAAAGAATCACCATACTACCTGACATCAAACTTTTACCAATATCTCGAAACCTAAAAATAGTAGATCCATAGAATTGGTGTCTTTACATATGTTTTCATATCCACGAAGAATGTAGCAAGGATGCTCCAAGAACAATACATATGATATACTGTACTAAACTCTCTTTACATCATTATAGGCCAACTGTCTGAAATTTTATTCTAGAAAGATATGTGGCTAAGGCAACCAAGAGCTACTGAAAAAAGGTTTTCTAGAAGCTGGATGGCTTAAAAAACAACGAACGTTCTCTCCTGTACAAGTTCTCTCCGTCCACCCCTACAGTGACAGTGACAGTGAAAAACGATGGTTCTGTGGAGAGGTAAATACACCAGAGAATCCACAAATTCCTGTCATTCAAGCAATAACATATGTACACCATATCGTCGCCTCGGAGCTAAAGGATCCTATCTGCCACTCTGACGAGTGTCAGATAGGATCCTTTAGCTCCGAGGCGACGATATATTGATGTATTAGCACATCATTGTAATACAATGATTACGTGCTAAATCTTTTTTTGATATGTTCAATTTCTTGACTTTGCCGTCTATAATAAAAGATTGGCAAAAGAGCATACGTACAACCATGAACTAGAGCTATCTGTCTATCAGACCTGGATACAATAATGACTGTCGTAGAATAGGTTCAAAGACTCGCCACACCGAGTACAACAAATTGCGGTACAAAATATACTAATGGTTGACATCTATATGAAGTTGCCACGAGTGCGATGTGTATCTATCCCGAAAGGTGTTGACTTTATATATTTTTATTATATTTGTATATTGCCAATTCACAATATCAGTCCATCAACAATATTTTACCACTATTAATAAAGAACATTTTATTAGAATCTGTTATAATATTAATTACAGGGTCATAGGTGAATGTTCAGTTCTTATGTACATCTGACAGATGCAAAATTACTACAAGATATATCATAAACAGTAATCTTCATGGTCGAAATTAGCCTAATAGGTAGGAGCATATTTCTTATATGCGAAATGTCCCGAGTTTAGCAAAGGCAAAATAACGTTAACAGTATTCAAAGATACATAAAGGACGCAACCATTATAGATTTGTCAAAAATTAAGTTGTACATTCAATATTATTACTGTTATTACTGTTATTACTGTTATTATTGTGTAAAGATGCTTAGCGACAAAAAATAAATTGAAGTGAATAACAAGACAGACCAATCATCTTGACTTTGAAACGGCAATCAAAATATATAGCCTGGTGGTATTGAGAGGACATTCACTCCAAATTACAATAGTATTATCACACTTAAAATTATATATATTGGCACAAGTAATTTGATACATCAGCATTGAGACAGCAAACAGTAATATTGCTTCTACTCGAGTTTAGTTCCAGTGATATAATTTTGCTTTTAAACGATAATGTAGGTCGTGACCAGTAATAAATGAACAATGTGAAATTTACAACAGAGTTATAGGGAATCTTTCTTTCTGATGGATGCCCACAGTTGACTCCGTATAAAGTGCCTATGTATGAATAATAGCTATATTCGTTGATAGAAAGAGCAATACAATGTTCCCACGAGCATCTTTTTACATCGGATATAATTTCTTCGTATGATGTTCCATGACACTCTGGTTTCGAATGAAGCGACATTAGATACGCCTCCTGTAATCAATTCATTCAGATCCCGACTTAAGAGATATCGTTGTTTCATTTTTAAGATATGAAACATTTAGACAATTGTCTACCAATCATTATTAACGTATGCAGCAGTCACATGAGACAATACCTGTCAAACATCAAGTTCAGCTTTGAGAGACTAAGTTATTGCGTTTGATCCCGATGCACTTCCAAACAGCTTCTCTAAGTTCTGTGAGCACAGACATGTAGATTATCGGGTTCATTGCACTCGAGAGTACCGTGATGAGCATGTAGCTCGCTCTGGATAAGGCAAATATCGGCAGAGAGATTCTTTGATCGGTGTCTGCCCAGGTGACTCCGGATGCTGATAATGCTAGCCTTATCAAAACGCCAGGTATTATGGTCATCCAGAAAGAGCCAGACACCAGACCAACCATCTTCAGGGCTTTTCTCACAGGTTTTACAATGATACCGCTCACTGCTGACTGGTCTTCATTCATCACGTCGGACTGGGTGGGGTGAACCTGAGCTTTATGTTTCGAGATTAGCAGACGTAGCTTTATCAGCGTTACCACGCTGACTGTAGAAGACGGGATGATGTAGATCGTAGTGTAAACTATGTTGGTTATTTTGTTTGCCAGACCTGTCGTCTGATACGTCAATATGGTGGCCACTGGAATCCTCGGTTCAATCAAATCGACGGCAAGTGCAATAGACAATGCAAATAAATAAATGATTATAACTGCTGTGAATATGCGAGGTTTGGTAAATTTTCTTGGGTACTTCATTGGAGTTATGAAGTAGCAATACCTCTCGTAAGCAAGTAGACCCACTAGATGGAATAAAGCAAACATACAACTGACGTAAGCTGTCACTAGAATACGAGAAACAGTATCACCCATGACTTGAATGTCATTGCTGACAACTACAGGCACCATGTGGATCAATGTTATGTTACAACAAAAGGTATCACAGATCATGTATGATACCAACACCATGTACTGTGGTGCATGTAGCGAGTAATCATTTTGGATCACGTAGAAGAAGGTTCCGTTTGATACATTAACATACACCCAGAACAGTATGAGCAGTCCGGCAGTGATAGCCTGCTCCCACAGACTATCTGTGACAATTGGTGTCAGTACGGCCATTGTCTCCGTGGTCCACAAACCCCCTGCATGTGATGAGTATATATCATCTCCAGAACTGCTACTACTTCCAGAGAATGTCTGTAAGACGGTGGTAAACAGTTCTTCTCCGGTAGAATTCACCGGAACTGTAAAATTCATCGTTACGATATGTATTCTTCTGCACACCAAAACCCACACTACTACACGCATATAGCGATTGTTCACTGGTCAGTTTAATAGTGTATATCTTACGAATGTCGTTGTGCCGAAGATTGGAGCAGACTGCTGCGACTGCAGTTGAATTATATTTATATGGTCAGTATCCAGCCAATGAAAATGTTTGTAGAATAGTTGCTTACGTCCCGTTAAACCAATGCTGCTTTATGTTTGTCCAATATTAAAACAACACTGGCGTAGCGTGTGCATTCGCTTGGCGTGGTAATGCAGATGACAGCACAGCGCTGATCAACATGTTTACAAGCTGTCATTGGCAGGGGTATAATACTATGTAGTTCACACCACTTGTCAGTGACGTGGGGCGTGTTTGTAGAAGAGGCTGGAGTCTGTTTGACAATCTGTGTGGAAATGTGGACTGCCATCACATCCAATCAGGGTTATAGGATCTAGGTCACCATAACGGGGGGGGGGGGAGGTGTGGCATCCTCTGGTGATACCATCTATTAAACATGTTGGACCTTGGAATAGGACCTAATTGAATATATTTAATTTTCAAGAGAGAAACCATCTGCCTGTTCAAATTTGATCACTGTGCCAAAAGCTAATAGAACTCGTGCCTAGGATATGAAGTATGAAAATATGACAAATGTTTTATTGGCAACAAGTTTAGAGGCTGGGCCCGTAGTCTCGTACAAGTTACGATATATTGTAGGCTTCAGATTGGTCCCTGAATACAAGACTATTCCGCAGATCGAGCTGATTCTCGGGCGCGAAATAGTCTCGTCTTTAGGGATAGTCGAAATGGCCATCTCGACCAATCAGAAGCCTACGGTATCTCGTAACTTGTACGAGAATGCGGGCCCTGCTGCCTCGATCTGCTGAAAATAACATTATTAATTATTTGTTCAAAGATAGTTGTACCCCGTATGAACATGACGGGACATAATACTCTGATCTACATTTTCGAATACCTTCTGTACGAACTACTATGTGAATTTTGGGGTAAATGTATATTGATACCTGTTTCAATCTAATGAAAATATGCTAATTTCTAAAATGCCATTTGCCAGGCTCGCCTTTAAAATACCAGAGGGAAATAACTACCAAGATCAGTGTCCCAAGTGTCCCACGTTACAATTTAAAATTTATTTCTACTCTCTGGTTCCAATAACTACTATCAATCATGCTATATTTGCTGTACTTTCACAAGAGGCATGTAGGGTTGAATTTGTTTTGATTTAGTGATGTTTATCCACATGCACGAAACGTTGAAACAATGATGTTTAATGTTGAGCCTGCGTCGCAGACGTTGGGCCAACTCAAAAACATAATTGTTTCAACGTGTCGTATCCAGGCATTAAACCTGATGGGTTGAGTTACTGTTTGGTCACCTTCTCACGTTTAGTGCTCTCGATATATTAATTACAACATGTATTATTTAAAAAAACAACCCATACAGATGTGCGGAAGCATAAGTAAGCAAAGATCACGCCCATTTGACGTGTAAACTGCCTTCGGACCTTGTATTATTTGTCAAGGTTCTATAAGCAGCAAGGGGTAGTGTGAATGGTATATAATAGTCTTAGTACACCTCTAATGACCACTTATTAGCACCTTGATGAGGTGTAAATGCTAATTGCACCTATTAGGCCTATTAGTGTATACCACGCCCCCACACCTTCTGCGCCAACGTGACCAGAAAAACTGGTTGCCTTCCATGTTAGATCCACGTGTGAAAGTCAGTATTGTGGGGATCCTCCGTGACCGAGAGGTAGCGTGCTCGGCCTCAGACCGCCAGGGCTCAAATTTCGTATCCTGTGTCTGGAGGACAGTTGTCATCTCAATCATCTCACCATCCTCAGGAGGTTCTCCTGGCCCAGTTTAGCCTATATGTGCACAAAGGTGGCCTAAAGCCCGATTCATTTCATTTTCCATGTTAGATATATGTCATTTTTTATGGACTAATTTTTTTCATTGTTTTCAAAACGGCGACAAGGTTCAAACCCAGTAATTTACCGTTTTTATCCCCTGCCCATGACGTCCATTTAGGACATTATTCAAGGTAGCTGAGCAGAAGAAATTAAGGGTTACTTCTTAAAACCCCACGACCCACACCCTCGACCCTGAGAATCCGAGGGGGTTTAAGTAATTACTTAAACCCGTTTGACCTGAGAATCCGAGGGGATATAGTAATTATTTAAACCCCCTCGGACTCTCAGGTCGAGGGTGTGGGTTGTGGGTCCTGGGGGTTTAAGAACTAACCGAAATTAAGTGATAATGACTTAAAGACTGCAGACAGTTAAACAGTGATAAAATCACTATACATCATACGCAAATGATATGTAGTAGCAATATATGCACTCTGGACAGGGTAGAAACCTGAAGATACATATATACATACATATGTTACTGAAGTATGTATACATTAAAAGGACATTTCAAAAAGAGAATTTCAATGAAGATTAGCCGGCAATAAGTATTAATAGATGTGCGGTCGTTTCACATGGTGTGGTCGTAAATATGCTTTCATGTTTTTAGGTTGTTTTTTTTTTGATCTCAGCTGGTTGCAAATGGTGCGTAATTGTTCAGTAGACTAGATGTTTTTTTTACAATTTGTTGGAGAGCAACGACAAATTTACAAAGCCCAAGGATGGTGCGATATGACAGTAAAGAACCCTGCACTGAGTGTGAACACATGGTATGCTATTCAAATTACCTCTGTGAAAGACTGTTCAGTTCCAATGTACTTATTTTTATCGCACTGCTCGCTTATGGAATACTCTACCTTTTGTTATCCTAGATGCTAGTAACTTGCATATTTTTTAAGAAGAACCTGTATGAATTATATCTCACCATGGTTAACTTAATTATTTGATGTGTATAATCGATGTGCCTGGAGCCTGGCTTGTGCTTGTGTAAATTGTCGAATGTAGCGGAATATTTTGGATCTTAATCTACCTGTGTAATTTGAATCTGTTGTTTAACCTGTCACCAGCCATGCATGACTGGGAACAGAGGGCTCCGTTGTCGATACTCATGTGTTGGCAGCTGACGAACCGCCTCGCCTAACTTATACAAGTGTATTGAATATATATCTAGATAGCACAAAATGGCACCTTAAAGTGATCGACCTATGAACGTTAATCTGCTAATTTTGCATTGTGAAGCGTTGTCTGCCTGGCTCGAATTCAAGCCGGAGACAGTCTCTGATACCGACATCACTCTACATGACCACGCTTTTCATGATCTGACCTATACCGGGTATTACCAGATTACCTCAAAATTATTTTCTGTTTTTGTTTGTTTTATTTTTAGGTTTAGTAATTTTCACATTTTCAGTCGCCTTTGTTTTCAGACGAGGTGGGTCCTTATGTGCGCAAGTACATGTACAAGTGCGGAAGTGTGAAAGTACGCAATTGCGCGAGTACTTGCTTGTGCAAGTGCGCAAATACTTGTGCAAGTGCTTTCGCAAATACTTGCGCAAGTGTGTACATGCACAAATACTTGCACGAGTTCGTCAGTGCGCAAGTAGTTGCGCAAGTACGAATGTTCGGAAGTACTTGTGCGAAAGTAAGCAATAACGTAAGTACTTGCGCAAGTGCATAAGTGCGCAAGTACAGCGCAATTACTTGCGCATATGCTTAAGTGTGCAAGTACTTGTGTAAGTACGCACTTTAGCTAGTAAGCAAGTGCACAAGTGCGAGAGTCGCAAGTTTGCAAGTCGCAAGTACTTGCTCAAGTACGCAAGTACGGAAGTGCGCAAGTGCGTAACTGCGAAAATACTTGTGCGAGAGTACAAGTGCCTAAGTTTGCAAAAACGAATTTAGTGTGCAAATGCTCAAGTGCGCAAGTGCGCAAGTGTGTAAGTACACAAGTGCGCAAGTACGCAAGTGGGCAAGTGCTTGAGCAATACTTGCGCAAGTGCGTAAGTGTGAAAGTACTCACGGAAATCAGTATGTAAGTACTTGCGCAAGTTAGCAAGTGCACAAATGCGCAAAGTGGTCGCAAGAGCGCAAGTACCCAAAAGCGCAAATACGCAAGTGCGCAAGTACATGTGCAAGTGAGTAAGTGCGCAAGTGCGTAAGCGCGCAATTACGTAGGTGTGCACATAAGCAAATGAGGAAGTACGCAAGTGCCTATAAATCAGCAAGCTCGCAAGTAATTGCACAAGAGCGCGAGTAAGCAAGTACGCAAGTGCGCAAGTACTTGCGTAAGTGCACGAGTACTTGCGCATATGCGCAAATAGCTAACTTGCCTAAGTAGAAATATTTTAAATGTTAGGGGAGACCCTAGAGGATTTGGAAATTGCCAGCTTTTTTCATCTTTTTCCTACTATATGTTCCTCCCTGAATGTTCTGTCCAAATGCACCCAACAGCATGAAAATCAATAGATAGCTCAATTTTCGAACAACAGACGCATCTGCCATATATACTAGCATTACACAAGAAGAGTAAAACAGCCAGCCCTAGTATTGAAATATTTAAGGTGAAATCCAAGACTAGTCATTAATGATTAAAAAAAACATTACATTTACCTCTGACAAGTTACTTCGACAGTTAAACATTAAACAAAATGTGACCAAACATTTAAAATTAAAAATGCGTCTACTGACTAGGTCTTGGTTAAAGGGTTCCCTGAAGGCATTCCCTGAGGGCGGTGACGACTTAATGACGTCATCTATTTATAGCCTAGACCAACTGTCCAAATGCACCTTGTGTCCAAATCCTCCGGGGTCTCCCCTATATTACAAAATTTAAATAAAGGTTGAAATTCCAGGTAACACGAAACGTCGATCCAATGTTATTTTAAAGTTGGGCCAGCATCGCAGACAGTGATACAACATTGAACCAAAAGAGTGACAAGTCAATGTGTTTACTCTCAATGTGCTTACGCTTGACAAACAAATACATATCAATATAAAACTACAAAAGCTCAGTGGGGGATTCTGATCTCTGAAATTTGAAGTCTGAAGTCCGAATTCTAAAGTCTGAAGTCGAAAAATTCAATTTAAAATGGCTGCTGAAAAACCAAGAAACAAAATTTAAATCAATCTGTCATAATAAAAATAATCCATAAAATTCAAAATGCCGCCAAAAAACTCTTAGAACCTGGTCCAAACATTGTTATTACTCGAAAAGTCACAATTCCCCTCTAGTTTTTATATAAAAGTATTATTTTAAAAATATCCTCCCATGTTATTGTTGTGTATCATTATCTAAAAAAAATTGCAACTGCTGAAGATCCATGCCTGTTATGCTTATTACTGAGGGGAGACTGACAAACAGACTAGAAAGAGAAGAGAGGAAGAATGAATGAATGAATGAATGAATGAATGAATGAATGAATGAATGAATGAATGAATGAATGAATGAATGAATTAGCAATTGTCGCAAATGATCGGAAACGGTCGCAAATGGTTGTAAACAGTCGTAAACGGTCACAAATGGTCGCAAATGGTCGCAAACAGTCGCAAATTGTCGCAAACGGTCGCAAACGATCGCAAAATGTCGCAAATGGTCGCAAACGGTCGCACGGTGAAAAAACTGTCGCAAACGGTCGCACGTGGTCGAAAATGTCACAAATGTTACAAATGTCACAAAAGTCACAGATGTCACAGATAATGTCACAAACTTCACAAATTTCACAGAAGTCACACATGTCCCAAATGTCGCAAAAGTCGCAAATGTCGCAATTTTTTTTAAAATGTACATCCAAACTTTATCACTGTTACTTGTCACAGTTGGCTCTAGTTATTAATTACATTTATACTTTTAGCATTTTTTGCCTATTTTGATGGTTTTAACTATTATCGTTTTAAACACAAGTCTTATTGTATTTTTAATTGTATTAATTAGGTATATATCTTGAGGGCGGTGGCATCGCATAGGTGCTGGTCACCTGGTCACTTTCCTCTATATGTATATTTTCTGCATAACTGTACGAATAAATAAATAAAATATAGCAACAACATAAATGAAGCAATTAGGCTCAAAAAGTCCTCGGTTGGATTATTTGGTAGGTATATTCCAATGAAATATATATTTTCTATTAGTTATCATACAAAAATATATAAATAACCTAGCGGTAATTAAAGATAGCCTCAAAGGATCACCCGTTTATTATGTATCAGGCCTATTCCAATAAAATATGAGTTATTGGTAGGAGCCTACTGCTCACACTCAATTACAGTTTATGCGGTGTACACTCGAATAGACGAGTGGCGCCCTCTGTGATCCTATGATCTGTGCTGTTTATAAATATTTATTGATAACTTGTAACTGTAGCCTATTTCAAACAGAAAGAATGCGCGCACGAGAAGAATTTGGCTCCATACAAGTCATCCTTAAGAAATGTTACATAGCTTTCTCACCCTGTTATTTTCTACTGTGCGTCATTCAGGGGTTTTAAAGAAAATATAGATGATATATAAATAACAATAACGTTTAGGATGAAATTGACCACAATGCCAAACCATGATTGTTCCAAGCCATTTGTTTGGCAGTCTCACCTATAGAACATGGCTGCACAGGCAATCACGATGCAGATTTTTTTTATTTCTGTGGAGGCGAAGTTAGAATCTTAAAAAATGTGTAACTTATAGTGTTCATGGAAATCGATTGCAATAAAATATATTTCAACAGACCACAACCCTAATCCCGACCAAGAGGTCTGCCACCTAGTGACTGGTGGTCGAACACACCTGGTGACCCGTTATAAACGTTAACCTTTACTCATAGTATCACAGCAAACACGAGATGCTCATCTTCCCTAACAAGTTATCTTACCCACAAGCCCGCAGGACGATACCTTGCTGTATCGAGCCTAGCGTTCAACTATCTTAAATAGTGTGATAGCTTGAATGTTGCGCGCGCTGCGCCTCAAGTACGGCCAATCAAACAGCGCTTGACAGCTGCCTGAGAGCAAAGCTTGCTTGTTTCTGTTGATATGATAGATTTAGAAAATCTCGGAATCTCACGCTGATGTCATTGTGTACCGAACTCCCTGATGGCGGCCACTATATGATTACTGGCCGCCATGAGCAATGAGAGAGTTCGGTACACCTCATTTGTCTATATAATACATCTAGCAACGGAAACAGGTAACTGAGCTAAGAGCTGAACAGGAGGTCAATTTTCCGTGACCCTCAAAGGGACTAACTCAGGCTAAAACCATAAAAAAATCGGTGATTTTATTTTGGCTTACTAATATGACCATATGATGTAAACATGTCTATAGACTAGAACTGCAAAAGTTTTTAAATTTATATGTTGCGCATTTTCCAGTTAGGCTAGATGTAGCTACGAAATTCCCATATTTCTTCTTTTTGACATGGTTGTTCAAAATAAGAAATCAGGAATTTTGTCCCTATATCTAACCCAACTGGTAAATGCGCAGCACAATTTTTTTTTTTTAAATGCAGTTCTAGTCTATGGACATGTTACATCATATGGTCATACTAAGAAGCCAAAATAAAATCACCGATTTTTAATGATTTTAGCCTGGGTATGGGCCTTTAAATGAAACTGAAACATCCAATGAGGTATGAATTTCAGACACCCCTCCAAAAAAAAACTATAAAAAATGCCCACATAGATATAGTACTCGATACGGCCAGGCTCCTACGGTAGCACTCGCGTGAGACTGGCCTAGAAAAGATGGAGATGCTGAGCCAGTGTTGTACTAATGGTGGACCAGCGTCGTAAACGGAGGCCCAACATTAGTGCAACATTGGCTCAGCGTCTCGTAATTGCTGGATCCCATGGGGCACCCGTAACCCCTCCCCCCTCCACGGTGGATTTTTCACTGTGCTGTTTTTGAAGTCTCTGAATATGCACATTAATCAGCTATTAGCGAAAATCAAGTTTCTATCAATATCTAAGAAACTTATCAAGTTAGAATCCTAAAAAGTGTGTAACTTGTAGTGTTCATGGAAATCGATTGCAATAAAATATATTTCATTAAGCCCACGATAACAAATTAGCATAAATATGAAAATTATCAAAGACAAACCAATTGGGAATACAAAATAAAATGTCTACACTGTGTTATTTATTTTATTTTTTGTCATCGCAACCCCAGAAACAACACGTATTCGAAAGCTTGGTTAAGAGCATGTTGAAAATACGTTGTATAAATCCTTGTCTTTTAATATGTTAAACACATTTGTGTCAATTTCATTCTCAAGATCTACATCAGTCTAATTAAATGGGAGCATGTTTCTTATTGGATAAGTGTGACATGTTTAATCTTCATGTTACTTCAATAACAATGGAACAGCTCGAAATAAATCGAAATTCTCTGATTCGTCGATATAAGTCAAACTCTTCCAAGTTAATAGTAGCCTACTCTAAGATAACATATATGACGCGAACATTATAAATTGCATTATAACTTTATACATTCAAAATTGAGGCTGTACATTAAAAACTTAAGCTGTACATTCAAAGCTTAAAGAATCATTCAGCTTCAAAACGCGCATGCCTGGGACGGTCAAGTGTAGGCCAACAGTAGCCTATTGAGTACAGATTGACGGCATTAATATAGCCACTGAACTGATTACAAGATACTACTTAAACGAGACATTGATCCAATGCTGTTTTAAAGTTAGGCCAACGTCTGCGACGCTGGCCCAACATTGAACCAACGTTAGATAAATGTACAATGTTTGAGAGAAAGTCCTCCTGCCCAGCCAATGCAAGACATTTGTATGACATTCATGCAATGTAGGCCCAACGTCTTCGACGTTGGTCCAACATTGCATAAAGTCATACAAATATTTTGTGTTTACTGGGTGACAATACATTCAAGCTTGGGGGTCAAGCAGTTTCCAAATCCCCGCAGTAATACAGTCAGTTTGTTTGCAAGTAGGCGACCAAGTAGGGGCAAAAGACAAGGGCTTTGAATTATTACCTCATAGATGTCGCTCAAGTATATATGAACTTACTGTGATTTGAGAACTTGCTCTTAATGAGGCTTTGGGTATGAAACGCATATTTAGTATTATTATGGAATAGGGCCTTGACTTACCCACGGGCACTATTGCCTTCTGGGGGACCCTTGTCCCGCAAATTTTGACAGTTGACTACACCTTTAAGCTATACATTCAATAACTTCATTGTTATTATTGTTATTATTGTAAAGGTGACTATCAACAGCAAATACACTGACGTGAATAAGACAACCGACCAATCTTCTTCACCTTGAAACGGCAATCATAGTAGATCCTATTTAGAGGTCATTCACTCCAAATTACCATAATATTACCACATTTAAAAATATAAATTGACAAACAATTAATCTAATATAATTATGAGCATTCAGACAGCAAACAATATTATTGCTTCTACTTGTTTCTACTCTAGTGTATGTGATGTAATATAACATTTAAAAGATAACGTAGGTAATAATCCGCTAGAAAAAAGACAAAGCTCAAATTCACCAGAGATTCATATTGAATCTTGCTTTATTATCGGTGCCCCACATATAAAGTGTCTATGTTTGAATAATCGATATATTTTTTGATGGAAAAGTCAATAAAATGTGCCCACAGGAATAGTTCTTACATCAGATACATTTTGTTCAAATGGTGTTCCACGACTGTCCCGTTTCTAATGAAGCGATATTGGATACGCCTCCTCTCATCAATTGATCCAGATCTCAACTTTAGGAGACATCCTTGTTTCAGTTTGTATTGAGTGATTAACCCTTTGACTTCCAGGCCGGGGTGCATGCCAGGATCCAGATATACTGGTGTAGGAGTTCTATTTTTTGTCATTTGAAGCTGGAATTGCTAACGCAATTTCCAGCTTCAAATGACGAAAAATACATAAATGTAGTATATATTTGACGAAAATTTGTGTCATTTTATGGTTACGTTCATTGACGAATGACGACGGAAATTTCCGTCATGTATGGTAGTGAAAAGGTTAAGATAATAAGATACTTTGACGATTGTCTACTAATATTTATTGCTGAATGTCAACCTTCAAGCTCAGCTTTGAGTAATAGAGTTATTTCGTTTGATTTCGATGCACTTCCAGACAGCTTCTCTGAGCTCAGTCAGCACAGACACATAAATGATGGGGTTTAATACACTCGAGAGTACCGTGATGAGCATGTAGCTCGCTCTGGATAAGGCAAAGATCGGCAGAGAGATTCTTTGATCGGTGTCTGCCCAGGTGACTCCAGATGCTGATAATGCTAGCCTTATCAAAACGCCAGGTATCATGGTCATCCAGAAAGAGCCAGACACCAGACCAACCATCTTCAGGGCTTTTCTCACAGGTTTTACAATGATACCGCTCACTGCTGACTGGTCTTCATTCATCACATCGGACAGGGTGGGGTGAACCTGAGCTTTATGTTTCGAGATTAGCAGACGTAGCTTTATCAGCGTTACCACGCTGACTGTAGAAGACGGGATGATGTAGATCATAGTGTAAATGATGTTGGTTATTTTGTTTGCCAGGCCTGTCGTCTGATACGTCAATATGGTGGCCACTGGAATCCTCGGCTCAATCAAATCGACGGCGAGTGCAATAGACAATGCAAATAAATAAATGATTATAACTGCTTTATATATACGATATTTTGTAAATTTTGTTGCGTACTTTAAAGGAGTGATAAAGTAGCAATACCTCTCGTAAGCAAGTAGCCCGACTAGATGGAATAAAGCAAACATACAACTGAGGTAAGCTGTCACTAGAATACGAGAAACAGTATCACCCATGACTTGAATGTCATTGCTGACAACTACAGGCACCATGTGGATCAATGTTATGTTACAATAAAAGGTATCACACACCATGTATGACACCAACACCATGTACTGTGGTGTATGTAGCGAGTAATCTTTTCGGATCACGTAGAAGAGAGACCCGTTTGATAAGTTTGCATATATCCAGAATAGTATCAGCAGTCCGGCAGTGATCAGGTGATAGCCTGCTCCCACAGACTGTCAGTGACAATTGGTGTCAGTACGGCCATTGTCTCTGTGGTCAACAAACCCGCTGCAGGTGATGAGTATTCATCGTCTCCAGAACTTCTACCACTTCCAGAGATTGTCTGTGAGACGGTGGTGAACAGTTCTTCTCTGGTAGAATTCACCGGAACTGTAAAATTCATAGTTACGATATATGTTTACTTAGCCGCGCCAAATCCACACTACTATATAATAGTGATTGACCACTGGTCAGTCAGTTAGTGTAGATCTTACGAATGTCTTCGTGCCAAAGATTTGAGCAAACTGCTACTGCAGTAACTGCAATTCGGTTATATTTATATGATCATTGTCCAGGCAATGAATAATGAGCATGCAGAATATAGCTCCTAATCTCCCGTTAAACCAATGTTGTTGGGCCAGCGTCACAGACGCTGGCCCAACATCAAAACAACATAGGCGCTACGCTGGGTGTGGCAGTGTAGGAGACACCACAGCGCTGATCCTGAGACGCCTGTTTGGCACAGCATCCATCTCATCCAATAAGAGGTCTGGAGTCTAGGTCACCGAAAGGGGGATCGGCGGCTTCAGGTATTGTTATTTAAAAACAGATTACATATCACCCCCCCCCCCAGGTAATAAAAGGAATAATCTATACAAAGTCGAATATACCAGCCCTGGAACATGTTAAGTCTTGGGGTAGATCTACGGCATAATTATATAATAATAATATATTATTTTTGATCATTGTGTTCGAAAAATTATTTCTTTTTTATATGTTTTTTATATGTTTCAACTGTGACGTGATCTGGACATGGAAATGACGTCTCCAGATCCTTTTTTATTAGTATTATACATAACAGTCCTTCACTGAATAATATTTCAACCCTTTAAACCCTCACGATGCATCAAAGCATCATTTCGCATCTCTGAAGAATGACCTAATTTCCTAAAACCTAAGGGTTTTGGAACGAAAAGTTTCATGAAACTGTTTTAATAACAACAATATTTTTTTTCATTTGCCACCTACTTCAAGTCATCTCCATCCCCTACAAGTCGAGAATCGCGACAGAAATTCGTGGCTTGTTGTGGTAAATTCAGGCTTGCAATTGTCAAATGACAAAACAGCTTGAATCCATATGATGTTGTAAATACAGAAAAGCATTTTTTACTAGCTGGGAGTTGTGGATAGCGGTAGGGATCTCAAACTTGATGGTAATTAGGAGATGTCGAGCTGGCACAGTAACAACAAAATTTACGTCCCATAATTATTAGCCAGTGTAAGTCCCCCCTGTTTAAATCTGTTTCACTGATGAAAACTGCTTCCTAGAAATTATTTTTACCTGTTTAGCTATGAAACCCAAGCTACCAAATAAGATAACCAGGTGTGATAACCAAATAACGATTGTCACTTTTATCTTGTCAGAATATTATGCCGTCGGGGCAAGGGAGGCAATACAGGATGTGTATATCACATCACGCATTTCCTTCGGTACTTCCTTCGACTTTGGTGACAACCATTTGTATGCAGCAGGAATTAACCCTTTCAAGGCCAGGGGCCGTATTCTCGTACAAGTTACGATATATCGTAGGCTTCTGATTGGTCGAGATGGCCATCTCGGCCAATCAGAAGCCTACTATATATCGTAACTTGTACGAGAATACGGGCCCAGCGATACTTTTACATGCGTAAACTGCTTTTCATTGCATTGCAGTTAAAAAGCGTGATAGCAGTCATTTGCTTCAGTTCAAAGAATATAATTGTAGACATAATGGAAATAGATCTATATTATGAATTTGTGGTGTCTATCATATAAGATTTTCAGATAAAGGCCTACTGGCATAATCTTTTCAGCCATTTGCGCTGCGGCTGAAATTGAAGATTTATGGCGGCCATTATGCTGCCAAAATGGCTGACATGTTCGCTAGTGCTCGAATTTCAAATCCTGTGTCTCGGGGCTGTGTCATCTGATTTATCATACCATCATCAGGTTCTCTTAGCCTAGTGTGTAGGCTATAATGTGCACAAAAGTGGCGTAAAACTCATACATTTAAGCAAAATATACCAACGCAGATCAAACCCATTATGTCATCATTGCCTAAACATATCAGTGCGTAAGCATGCGCGAAGGGCAACGCGAAAATTTTCAGTACTATTACTTTTTTTCCCGAGTCGCACCGGTTTTCGGGTTGGAAATCCAAGCAAATGCAATCACTCCAATCTGTCCTTGGAACAGGTAAAAACGCCTCATATTTATGAGTATGATAGTCAATAAACAAAAAATTAGATGAACAAATAATTTATAAATTCATATACATTTGATATGGACAGTTTACAGCTTGCAGTCTGCGTTTACAGATAATGTAGGTCTACGTACAGGTATAACGCCCATTGGGCATCTGGTACATTGACACCCTACGTAATGATCGCAATCAGATTCCGCTGCAATCCGTTAACCCTTTAATCGCCGGTGCCGCATATATTCGGGTTTTAATTTTTGATTAGCACATTAAATACCACATTGTTAAATGTGACACCAACCAAGATTTGAGAAGAGTTGACTTCCATTTTGTCAAATCTGAATAATTTTCACTCACTTGAAGTTGTGGATCCCGTCAGCGAGACACAACTTCAAGTGGGTGAAAATTAAAATTGAATTATTTGGCGGTTAAAGGGTTAAAGCTGCTAATGTAATCTTAACATCATATTACAAGCGATCTATGGAGGTTGATGAAGATATAAACAACTGAAAATTAGACATGGACATCGCCCCACCCACCTGCGAAATACACGGATCCCGCAATGAACAAAACTTATTGGTATATAGTAGGTAAATATAAATTCAGTATAGGTCTATTAAATATATCCTGCATGACCATTGAATATCCAGTGGACGCGAACAATTATGTTAAGCGCACGAGATATAGTGTTTCGTGGCTCGAATGATTATTTCGTAGGAACGAGCTATTATTTTTCTTAACCCCCTTGATTTAAGTCATTTCTACGCGAAAAAATGCGTCCTCGTTGTAGGCCTAGACGATATAAAGCATACGTGATTTTTTTAACCCTTTGAACGCTAAGCACGGTTAAAATCAATTGTATGTTTTGCTAGTAGGTCAAATCTCAGTTATTGGGAATGAATTTGCAAAGTGTGTTTAAACATCAAGATTTGCAAATATTTCGTCTGAGAACAAATATCAGTAATTTTTAGCCACTTGAAGTTGTGGGTCGCGATGGCGAGGCACAACTTCAAGTGGCTGTAAATTTGAATTATATAACTTAGTGGGTAACTTAGTGGGTAAGAGCATGCGCTCTGCATTTCTAGGGCAACCATGACATTTGCAATGGTGTTCCTCAGATAAAATTAACACTTTTTATCCTCTATATCTAATTAGCCCTAATTAGCGTAATTTATGCTGATTAGATAAAACAAATGGATTTTTAAAGTTTTTACACAAATTCACCTAGAAACATGTAATAAATATAAATTTGGGCTAATTTGACAGTGGGAAATATATTTTTTGTATACCATTTTAATATTTAGGGCCTATCTGGACCATTTGATCTAATATTAGGTACCCATATATTATTTTTTAAACAGACTATGCTAAACACTTTGATACATTGGTTGACCTACTTCCCTCATGTGGGAAACCGATTTATTGACATAATGTTAGGCTGGTTTGCTAAATTTTGTCCTATTTGCTAACTTTAAAATATAGAACTGTGCATTATAAAATAAATTTTGGCCACAATTTGCTGTTACTAATTCATTTATACAAACAGTAACATGGCGACAAATGAAATACGGTCTTTTTAAAATCGCCAAGTTATTGATTTCTAATTTTGCTTTTGTGACTTTTCGTAATGCCATATGGCTACTTCCTACCATCGTGGTATGCTTATTCTATTAGAATGTTAAACTAAATGTTATCTTTTGCCTACTATTTTGGATGCATTAATTCAAGATGAAATAGACAGATTTCATCTAAATGAAAACGTGACAGGTGCTGCTGACGAAATTGGTGATTCAGACATTAAGAGTGTTTTGTCCAAACATGCCAAAGGGGGTATGACGACAATTAATGCTGAATATCACATATCGTACCTGAATGAGCACTACCTAAAGCCTTTAAGGATGATGCAACTGACTGTGACTTCTCTGAGTGACATGCCCTCAAGGTATTTGATAACATGCCTTCAATGAGGTGATAGACTATGTGGAGGGTCACACGGCTGATCTGACACTTATGTGCAATAAATGACAGGAATCCCTTGGTCACATGACCGATATAGGGAAAAAAGGTATCCACATAATCCCTGATATCACAGCTGTAGGCTACAGATCTCAACGCAGCCTTGGCAGCTGATGTACCAGAAAGAGAGGCAGTTGAAGATCTCACGAAAATGTAAAATAACCGAAAAGCAGATGGAAGATCTAAGCACAAGCTGTTGGGATACTGCGACAGGAAACTCTTATAAGAGACACGTGTATTCAGGCTCATTTACCAGTGATTCATAATCAGATACATACAGTAGCTAGTCATCATACAGTAGATACTGAAACCCCTTCCTTCACATGCTGCTAGATGGTCCGGGCATTGACCAAATACCCTCTGATAGTATCGTTAACGATAGTTTTTTCCATTGCTCAAATTATTATGCATCAGGATAGGAAGAAGATGATGTGGCCAAACTCCGCTAACACTAGAATTATCCCTGAAAGTTCAAAATTATGAGAACATGCAATGAGTTATTGGTGAATATGCTGGCTGAGCGTGGGCTAAGCATCTCTTAGAACCACGTGCGTCGCCTGAGTACAGCTTTGATCAACTCGTTCATCACTCTGTGGGAGCATATATTGTTGAAGTAGTACCCCCCCCCCCCCCTAAAGCCATTAGAGAAAGGAAGTGTCTATTCACCCTGTCACGGGGTGTGCAAGAAGACTAAAACCCTTATTTAACCCGACAATGACAACCAATCAAAATCGTTCTTTCAATGCCCTGCTGTCAATGTTTGTTTTTTGGCGCTCATTCACGGAACTGAATAGCCTACACCAGGACCTTATGAAAATGAACAGGTAAGTTATTAAATTAAATTCGGTAAAACTGATGCAAATAATGGCTGTAGTTCTAATCACTTTAAGAATGGCACCAACAAACTGAATGTATATTTTTCATTATTATTTACAGCTATGTTGACTCATAACTATGTACCTTGCTCTATGTTGACAAGCACTATTATTCCAATTCCCAAAAACAGAAGAAAGTCATTGAATGATAGTGATAATTACAGGGCTATAGCCCTAAGCAGTATACTAGGCAAGTTGCTGGACTGGGTGATTTTACTCTCTTGTGATAAAGCACTTTCTTCTAATGATTCTCAATTTGGTTTTAAGCCAAAGCATTCTACAAGTCAATGTACTTTCGTGGTCAAAGAGACCGTACAATATTATTTGAATGGTGGAAGTATTGTTTATGGTATGTTACTTGATGCAAGCAAAGCCTTCGACAGAGTTCAGTTCATAAAACTTTTCAGACTACTTTTGTCTAGAGGTCTTTGCCCTGTTATCTGTAGGTTAATTGCCACTCTCTATACTAATCAAACATCGAGAGTTAAATGGGGTTCGTCTTTTTCCGAGACGTTTTCAATCAATAATGGTGTGAAGCAGGGTGAGGTCTTATCTCCTATCCTGTTTGGTGTGTATATTAGGAGTTTAGTTGATAAACTTGAACATTCACGTGCCGGATGCTATATTGGTCACATATTCATGAGAGCATTTGGATACGCCGATGATATTATTCTGCTTGCACCATGTAAAAAGTCATTATGTGTTTTATTAGATATATGTAAGCAATTTTCACTAAAGTTCCAAGTAAATTTTAACTCGAGCAAAAGTAAGCTCATTGTTTTTTCAAATGCCAATGACTGTGATACTTCAGTGTCCGTGTCCAGTGAGCAGCATCTTGGTTATATTATTGGCAACCAGGTATCACAAGAATGCATTAAGAACATCACTAATGATTTTATCAAGAGAGTAAACGTCTTGTCTGCAGTATTCAAATTCACTTTTAGTGAAACTAAATACTTCTTATTTAAAGTTTTTTGTATGTCTTTATACGGAAGTGTACTGTGGGATTTTTCGTTCAAACATGTTGAAATGTTTTATACCACTTGGCGTAAATGTATCCGACGCCTACTGGGTCTTCCATATAGAACTCATAATAATCTGCTTCACCTCATTTGTAACGATATACCGGTCGACGGACAATTACATCTACGTTTTTTAAACTTTTTTGTAAATAACCTCAAGAGTGATAATACATGTGTTAAATTGTGTGCTTTGCTATGTTTACGTGGAAGCCGTTCCGCGGCCAGCAACAGCCTTAATTTTATCACAAATTTGTACAGTATGGACAAGTATAATATTGTTGACCTATTTTTCACGAATACAATAATTGATGTGAATAGTCCATATCAGCCGATATGATGTCAGCCGGAGCTATTAATGACGTATTATGTTAAATAACCTAAATAACCTAAATAACAATTCCAACCTTCTAATTTAACCGCATTTAAGAACCCAGACTATATACCTATTTCAACCTTCGTATTTAGCCCACAACAAAGCATCTGGGTTATAAACAGCCTTCTTATTTAACCCACAGAAAAGCAGCTGGGTAATATAGAACTAGGCCTATCTCAACCTTTATATTTCATCCACACCACATCCACCAGGCTAGATAACTATCCTAACCTTCTTATTTAGCCCACAGAAAATCACATACTGGGCTATTTAACTATTTGAACCTTCTATTTACCCCAAATGAAAGCAAGTAGGTTTTATAACTTTTCAACCGACATATTTAACACACAGAAAAAATCCCGGCTAAATAACAGAACAAACCTTCTTATATAACCCACATAAAACAAGTGGGTTTTAGAGCTATTTCAATCTTCGTCTTCAACCTACATCAAATCACCGGGGATAAATAACTATGTCAACCTATGTACATATTTAACCCACAACAAAGCATCCAGGCTAAATAACTATTTCCACATCAAACAACCCGGGCTAAATAACAATTCCAACCTTCTTATTTAACCCGCAATTAAAGGTGTAGTCAACTGTCAAAATTCGCGGGACAAGGGTCCCCCAGCAGGCAATAGTGCCCGTGGGTAAGCCAAGGCCCTATTCCATAATAATACTAAATATGCGTTTCATACCCAAAGCCTCATTAAGAGCAAGTTCTCAAATCACAGCAAGTTCATATATACTTGAGCGACATCTATGAGGTAATAATTCAAAGCCCTTGTCTTTTGCCCCTACTTGGTCGACTACTTGCAAACAAACTGACTGTATTACTGCGGGGATTTGGAAACTGCTTGACCCCCAATTTTGTATTGTCACCCAGTAAACACAAAACATTTGTATGACTTTATGCAATGTTGGACCAACGTCGAAGACGTTGGGCCGACATTGCATAAATGTCATACAAATGTCTTGCGTTTGCTGGGCAGGAGGACTTTCTCTCAAACATTGTACATTTATCTAATGTTGGTTCAATGTTGGGCCAGCGTCGCAGACGTTGGCCTAACATTAAAACAGCATTGGATCAATGTCTCGTTTGAGTAGTATCTTGTAATCAGTTCAGTGACTATATTAATGCCGTCGATCTGTACTCAATAGGCTACTGTTGGCCTACACTTGACCGTCCCAGGCATGCGCGTTTTGAAGCTGAATGATTCTTGAATAACCCAGACTATATAGCTATTTCAACCTTCGTATTTAGCCCACAAAAAAAGCATCAGGGCTATAAACGTTTACAACATTCCCATTTAACCCACAGAAAAGCAGAAAAGACTGTATACCTCCTATTTCTACCTTCATAGCTTCCAGCCCACAGAAAATCTATTTAACCCAAATAAAAGCAAGTAGGTTTTATAACTTTTCAACCGACATATTTATTTAGCCCACAGAAAACAACCCGGGCTAAACAACAATTCGTCCCTTCTTTATGCCTACACGTAATAAAGCACCCAGACATATTTCAACCTTCTTATTTAGCCCACTACAATGCACCTGGGTTATATAATTTTACAACCTTCTTATTTAACACACAGAAAAACAGCTGGGTTACAGAGCGATTTTCCAATCTTCATATTTAATCCACAACAAATACACCGGGCTAGATAACTGTCCCAACCTTCTTATTTAACCCGCAGAAAATCACCTGGGCTATTAAACTATTTGAACCTTCTTTAACCTACAGAAAAACAGCTGGTTATAGAAATATTTTCGTATTTAATCCACACCAAATCCACTGGGTTTAATAACTATTCCAACCTTTCTTATTTAAACCACAGAAAAGCAGCAGGGTTAATTCAACATGTCTGAGCAAGGAAATCTAAAGTATATCTTGTGCAAAATATGCGCTATGAGCGCTAGAACATAAATCGTTGTTGCTACACAGTACACTTACGTAGCAGAATTGCGTTCTCGTAATGATTAAATTATGCTATAGTGATATTTGTTTTTGTTTTCTTGGTACAGGATAAAGGTACAGCGATACAATTTTTAGATCATTCTCCTGGAGACACGACTGCCCCGTATACAGTAGTATATGAGAGATAAAATTGTAAGTATGCCTATCTACCTAATTTATGTGTTACCCAACAAATATTTTAGTTCTTGTAGTTATCATATTGTAATTCTTTTTTTATCAAAATATTAAATGCAAATTTCAAATTAGATCACCACGAATAAAACATTTGTTTTATTGATCCATTTATTATTTTATTTTCAGCGAGACGCCAGTGGTTTTAGAAGAATATATATGGACACTCTATATGAACACCAAGTCACTGGCTATATTTGTTTTATCTGTATAAGAAACATAAACAAGATCGACATTATTTTATGTGTGATATGATTTTCTCAATGTTTAAAAATTAATAAATGCAAGTGCAACATTCGTAATTATTATTATCTCATCATTAACTTTATAATAATATTAAATGTGTTCACATGGTGGCAGAGTAACACAAAAAATATCCACAAAAGGATTACCTACTTCTTGTCTGTACATTATCAAATTATCTAGTAGCTATAACAACCACCATTATATAGTTCCGGTACAATTGTAAACAAAGCACTAAATTATAATACTTACATTTTATTAATAAACAGGATAGTAGGCCTACCCCCCTACACTTTTCACCACCCGATAGAATACTATTATATGTACACAGAAGTAAAATACAGAAAATATGTGCCCCTGAGCCCTTGTTGAAATGATGTGTTTACCCTTTGAGGCGAAAACGAATGCATCTCTGCCAAGCATTTTAATTGACAATCACATACATACAAAAGTATGAGAAATACGGACTAGTGGTACTTGGGATTACGCGTTCACAATGTATCTTTGACTTTAAAAAAAAAAAACAATTTCACCATACTTTCTATAGTTCTTCAAATATTATTATAAACATAAACACAATGCTATTTCAAAACTTTTTGGTAAACCATAAATGGTACCTTGGATAAAGGCAATAATAACTTAATCTAAACAACCGATGATAATAGTGTTCACTTTGCCTTAATCAGTCTTAATACAAGGACAAATTGAACAGATTGTTACTACCCTCAGAAACGCATAGTCGTCACAGACTGGAAGAGGATAAACCATTGACCTACTCACAAAACAGAAGGCGAATAGTATAAATTAATTCACAAATGTGTATTTTTTTGTTTATAGCTGAATGTCATAATGATAACAGTAATTTGAAACATGTATTGCAGTAATATCGTGCGCTCACTATGTGACCTCAGGAATAAGTCTCCGTCATGGAGTGGTATACAAAATATACTTTAGAAATTAAATCTGATTCAACCCATCAACATTGCCTAGTTAAAAACAAGTCAGACGTTTCACCTAACTGATTAAAAATATTCACACAATGCTGAAATATTTGCGTATCAACCATGGGGACCAAAGAGCTGTTCCAATTTGAAATCATCACAAATAGCTTAGTTAGCTCTTTCTGCTTCATTTGAATATCTATGTTACGGGTCTACGGTCATAACAATTCGCTAACTCCTTTCAGTGCGGGAGTCGTTTACGTCTAATGACTTAGGGAAAGTATCACGGTAAAATATAAGCTCCGATAGTCCCCAACATAGCGGTATAATGGCCAAAACTAGAAGGAACTACCACTAACGTGCTAGTGAGTTTAAACGGGGCCATTGTTTCTGAAGGAGCGTGGAAGCGCGAGCGCGAGAGCCAAAGACAGACAGAGTCAGAGCAAGAGACAGAGCCAGAGACAGAGCAAGAGCCAGAGACAGAACCAGAGACAGACTGAGACAGAGCCAGAGACAGAGCCAGAGACAGAGCCAGAGACAGAGACAGACAGATACAGAGTCAGACAGAGACATAGCCTGAGACAGAGCCATAGACAGAGACAGACAGAGGCAGAGCCAGAGACAGACAGAACCAGATACAGAGCCAGAGACAGACAGAGCCAGAGACAGAGCCAGAGCCAGAGACAGAGACAGGCAGAGGCAGAAACAGAACCAGAGCCAGAGTCAGAGCCATAGACAGAGACAGACAGCGACTGAGACACATATTGAATTTTTACGAGTGAGCGGGGAAGAAACATTTTGCTTTTTTCTAGCTTGAAGGCCAGAGTGGAGTTCGAGCCCGCGATTTCCAACTTTCCGAGCAGGTAGCTTTAACCACTGCACCAGGGCACCCGCCCTATCGGATTAACAATGATTATTATCGGAAAGTTGTGCTTAATATTTTATACAACGGATATTTGAATTCTGAGCAACATGTATAATTATAATAATGACACAAACATATGTCAGTAATAATGCATTAAAACAATAACAGAATAATTATCTTCTATACGATATTGATTACAGGATCTATAAAGGGGCAAATGATCTATTTCTTCGACCCAGTAAACAATAGACCTTAGCCCACTGTTGGATTAATGATGTACCGCTGTCTGCAACACGGGCCGAACGTTAAACCAACATTGTATTGACGTATCGTGTTATCGGGAACACGCTTTTAACCAGAGTATTAAATTGTGTATGCTGTTTACACAAATTGTATGTATTTTGGATGTGGGTAGCCATCATTTGTGTGCATGACTCAGACTCAGACAAATTTATTCGATTTTCCACATCATACAAAAAAACAACAAAACAACAACAACAAAAAATGCAGAAAACCAGGAGACTTCTACATAGACTTTATGTCGCTAGCGTAGAAGCCACCTAAAAAAATAATATATATATATATGTATAGAAATAATTGACTTAAGGAAAGTACATTAAAGCAAATGTAGCTAATTAGCTATAGTGTGTTCATAGTACAAAAAACTACACATGCGAGCAAACAAAACAATTGACCAAATTACAGGCATTTGAATAATTTTCTATAAAAAAACGTTTCATATAGAGCATCAAACCAGAGAGACTGTGTGTAGATAATTTATCTTTTATAATATGAGGACAACTGTTAATAGTAGTTACAATACGATATGCAATACATTTTTTTACAAATTCATTTTTTATATGAAAGTCGATATATAGATCTTGGTTTCTGGTGTGATAATTATGTGGATTTTTAATAAATATCAATGTTAAAAAATAACAAGGTGAGTTTCCATTCAGGTACCGATAATACAATTTTACTTGTTGCATTTTTACCATATCTTCGCATTTATCAATGAAAGCTGTTTTAATAGAGGTTCCGAATGAGCGAAAAGTTTACTAAACGTAATGATCCTTAAAACTTTTTTCTGTAGCAAAGAAATCCTATTATGATGATCACCCCAAGCCAATAAACAATAGGTCATGTGAGGTAAAATTAGAGAATTATATAACAGAACTAAAATATCAGTTGGTAATGTATGTCCTAATATCATAAATAGTCCTATAGAACGAGACATTCTACTAGCAATATAGTTGACATGAGAATTCCATTTCAAATTCTTAATAATTATTAAACCGAGAATATTAAAATTATCAACCTTTTCAATTTCAACACCATTTATAGATATTATTAGATAAATAATTGACTTTTGACTCTGATGGAAAAACATACATTTGGATTTTGAAATGTTATGTGACAGTTTATTAAGTTCAAGCCACAAAAATAATTTATCTACTTCTTTATTGATTAAATTTACATGTTTTGCTTCAATTTTACTGATGATAGTAGTATCATCAGCAAACAGGATAAAGTTAAAAAGTGTACTTGTATTTACAAAATCATTAATATATGTTAGAAAAAGAAAGGGGCCTAGGATTGATCCCTGTGGAACCCCCGTCGTGATTTGTGCTATTTCGGAATTTTGGTTGTCAAAACGTACATATTGCTGTCTATTAGAAAGATAAGATGTTAGAAGATCTTTAGAAATACCTGAAATACCTAGATATGAAAGTTTATCCAGTAATATATCATGATTTAATGTGTCAAAGGCTTTTGACATGTCCAAAAAGACTCCAACAGGGACCTTCCCTTCTTGCATCAAAAATGTAATTTTATCTATCAATTCCAAAGCAGCAAATTCAGTTGAATGTCCTTGTCTAAAGCCATATTGACTGCTATAGAGTAATTTGTTCCATTCAAAATAGGCAGACAGTTGCGAGTAAACAATTTTTTCAAATATTTTAGATGAAGATGGTAAAATAGATATAGGTCTATAATTCGAAAAGATTGTATTGTCACCTTTTTTGTATAAAGGAACAACTTTATCGATTTTTAGTTTATCTGGAAAAATTCCTGTCGTTAACATTTGATTAATTAAAACAGTTACTGGTTGAACAATTTCCGATTTGATAGATTTTAATAAAGAATTGGAAATACCATCTACACCACAGCTGGTTTTATTTTCCAAATGATCAATTACTTTGATAATATCAATATCACTGATAATATTTAAATTAAAATCAGGTAATGTTTTTTTAACTAAATATTTTTTATATGATTTATAAGGATGTATTTTAATTTTACTTGCTAGTTCGGTACCAATATTTGTAAAAAATAAATTAAACTGATTTGCAATTTCTGTCTTATCTTTAAAAGTTTTATTGTTCCACGTGAAAAAATCAGGGATATCAGTATGCTTCTTTGGATTTATCATGCTACTTATAGTTGACCAAGTTTTTTTATATTATGTTTAAAATTCTGAAAACAAGATCTATAATAAGATTGCTTGGTGTCTTTAATGAGACTTCCAAGTATTTTATTATAACTACGGAGGTTTGATTTGATACTTGAAGGTTTATTAGATTCCGGTTCAGACATACGCAAAGCTTTATCGAGTTTGTTTCTAAATTTTAATGACTTCAGGATTCCTTGTGTTATCCATGCGGACTTTTTATGTTTATACTTATTGAAATTTACTGTTTTGTTTTTAAAATGTGTGTTTTTTATTTCTGCAATGCAGATATTGAAAATATTAAAATTGCTATTAGGATCAGCATCTGGACTTAAGTCTAATTTACTAAGTATATTAGATGTTTGTAGTTCTTGTTTAAAGTTATTTATGGATTCTTGGGTCTGTTTTTGGACAATAACAACTTTATTTTTTTTTTCTGTAGGGGATGTAAATTAATGCTGGAAAAATATGGCTGGTGGTCAGAGAATCTATCAGTAAGAATACCAGAAGTACATTGTACAGTATTTGAAGATAGCTTACAAAATATATTATCGATTAATGTACCTTTTGTATCAGTAAGTCTAGTTGGCAACGTAATTAAAGGCAAAAAACCATGAGAAGTTACAGCATTAAAAAAATCGCCAGCAACACATCTTTTCACAATATCTAAAAGATTTATATTAAAATCTCCAGCCACCAAATTATTACAATTTGAATGTTCAAAACTATTTAACAAGCAGATGAATTCTTTAATAAAAATATCATAGTCATTATTTGTTTCTCCGGGTAATCTGTAAACATTACCGATTAAAATTTTTTTGCGGGCTGAAAAGCCTGATATTTTTAGAAATTGAGCCTCCCATTTTTCAAAATTATTAGAAATAGGTACTAGAGTGTGGTTATAAATATTATTTAATAAATAGATTACCAAACCACCTCTTTCACTACAACGTTTACCTTGAAAAATACAGTTATATCCAGGTAAATTGAAAAGTGAATATTTCTCATCGTCGGCGAGCCAGGTCTCTTGTAAACAAATAGCGCCAAATTTTACTTTGTTTTGTTTCAATTCATCAATAAATATTGAACTCGTCAAATTTAGACCCTATACTAGCTATATTGGTGCTGAATATAATAAAATCATGTGTATGTTCCTTTAATAGTTTAATTGCAGAATCGTAGCAAAATTACTGATAGTCCTATACACAGGCTTCCAAATTTCAGCCCCTTTTAGCCTCAGCTACCGTTTACGTTCATAATATATCTGTCATTTTGTTTGTGTCGGTCATATTGCATTTATGCAAATTTTCCTCTTCGTACAGGCACGCTATTAATGTGATCTCTTGGAAAGGGAATATAGCCCTGTTTCATTGCACAATAATCATTATTCTTAATTGTTATGACCATTGTTTTAAAATAAATACATGAAGATGTGCAAAAATCGGTGGGGGATAATAATAATACATTTTATATGGTTAATATCGATAAAACTAAAACTGTGCCAGATGGCTAGGCCATCTTAAAGCAAAATGTGTGGTTTCAGGGAGGGATATGCTCTAAAAAGTGTCAACTTAATCACATTTAAAAATGACAGACTTGCGAACATTATTGACTTTAGTATCTGTAATATACGGTACATGACATACTGCGCTAGATAGGTAGACCATTACTGAAGAACATAATGTGAGAGTTCAGGGAAGGATGCACCCTGAAAAATGTTTATTGCTGCGAGGCGGGGGATTATGGTGGCCTAAAAAAGTTATATATGGCAGTACAAAGCAAAGATACATCAGTCAAAATTATAGAATGAATAAATGAATAAATAAATGAAAGAACGAACAGATGAATGAATGGATGTATCGATGGATGGATGGATGGATGAATGAATGAATGCATAGATTGATTAATTAATTAATTAATTACCGAACGAACGAATGGATTAATGTAATTTTGGCTCATTTACTATTAAAAGATAACTCACTTTTTTAATGATAAATTACTGAAAGTTATGATAAGAAATGGGCCCCGAACACTGGTACAGAGCCTCATATAGATGTAGCCTATGTCATGTATATGAAACGGTGTTCTGCTACGGCGACCCACAACATGTGTAAGGGAAGGGAGCTGTGAGCGAATAGAGCAGTCTCCAAACCTGGCCTCATTGCTGTTGTCAGTAAAAGGTAATTAAGTCACTGTTTTTTTTCAAACTCTGGTGTGAAGTATAATGCTGTACATTAAGCCGTTAAAGCACTAAATTTTAAAATTCAAATTTTCACCCACTTGAAGTCTGTTGTGTCTCGCTAACGCGATCCACAACTCCAAGTGGGTAAAATTAACTTATATTTGTATAATTTGAATCAAATATACACAGGCTTTACAAACTTTATGCACATTTCTCTTGCTATTTTTTTAGGACAAACAGAAAGATTAACCCTTTACATGCCTTTCTCGGACCGGGTCCGGGAATTTTAATTCTGACTACAATGCCGATCCCGGACCGTGTCCGGGCTAGTCTACAGATAATTGGTTAGGTACCCTTGCATGCTGAACAGTCGCCAAGTGAGGTCCGAGGCATCCAGCGTGCATCAAAACAGTATCGGCGTATACTACAGTGCCATCTGGTGACTGTTTGGCGGGTACCAACCGCTAAGTACCCTTTGGTTATGCCGTGTATGGGTATTTCGGTGGTGTGATTCACAAAAAAGTGGCGGTGTTGATGTTTTGGCGTGATTTAAAACAGTTGGCCTGTATCTGTATGTTCATTAATAGGAGTATCCCACCGATGACAATCACCAGATCACAATGCAATTAAAAACTAGGCGAGCAACAGCTCAACAGTTCAACAGTGTATAATACACTCTTATTGATATCTATGTCGATTCATTCACGCTCTGCAGCAAACACAAGACGTTCAGTAGCGTATCCAGAAATAAATTAAAGGGGGTGCGCAGATTTTCAAAGAAGCCATTCAACAGCAGGGACCTATAGGGGGCATGCCTCCGCAAAATATTGAAAAAAATAAACATGAAATAGTGCGATTTCGTGGTATTTTTGCTGTAAAACGAAGATATGAGATACTGGCTGAAATGTCTGTTTTAACTTAATGACAGATTAGCCTAGCCTACTCTAGTCCAACTATTTAAGCTAACACAACCACACAATGGAAAAAAAACACGTAAACATGATCATTAGCTCATTTAATAGCGAGTGCGAACTACTAGGCATATTAAATAAGCTAGATAAAAATAAACAGCTGTCGATCCAATGTTGCGTTAATGTTTGGCCAGCGTAGCAGACGGTGGAGCAACAATAATATTAATCAAACGTTGGGTCACCCTCATTGTGATAATAATTACGCAACCTTATTTGTGGAATGCCGATTATGCAATTATGTACGGCCAAATTATTCAAGAATCATCTAATAAAAGTGCTAACATGTCATTGAAAAAAGTTGTGGACCATTAAAATGCTTACAACGTTTACTAATGATCACTTAAAATTCCTGAGATATTTATTTTTATTTCACCCTTATTAATTTGCCACCCTCCCCTATGGTAGAATATTTTTTAATGCAAATGTTATTTTCCGTTTCAACATCAGTTAGACCTGTATCAGATATTTGTGTTAGTATTGGTTGTAGTTCCACATTTTTAAAACAATTTTACTGCCAATTTTCAATTCGTATTCTTGATTTCGTCTCTGGTAAAAAAAAACTGTCGAGTCCCAGCTGTGTCTGAATTATTTCGTGTCAGTGGCTATACTGGAGGTCTATATATTGCACTGAGAAAATACGAAATATTCAAATAGGCCCCAAAACAATTAAATTTTGGAAATTGAAAAAGCGACCCTGTTTTTTATGCATTTGTTCTCAAGACTGAGTCTCAGAGATGATATCTCTTGAGAAATAAATTCGCCATCACCCAGGTGAAAGAATCATGGTAATTGAGGAATAATCTTTATCCCGTGGTCCTTATTATTTTATTTTATGCAACGCCAAGTGCTTGAATGAGAGGGCAGCACGTCCAACTCTAATCTAAGCCATTGTCCGTTTCAAGCGAACCCCATAGCCTACTGTGGATTGTGCTTGTGGTGTGTTATAATTATCATAGGGTAGGATAGTCTATGGTAATTACTATCAATCTTAGCATATCTACTTTAGAACAACGTTGTTTCAAGGTATTCTATGATGATTATTATCATGAATCTTAGCATATTTATTCTCCATAACGTTGTTTCAAGTTTCGCTCAACGTTTCAATTATTGGCCAAGACTAACACAAAGTTGATATATTTTACGCTGTTTCTTTTCAAAAAAAAAAATGAATGTTTGAAAAATATGTCTATCTCACACTAATTGAGGGTGGACAGGAGAAAGAAAACCATTCGCAACCAATTCCTACTTTTAGGTGATCTGAATGGTCAAATTTTAAAGATTTGCATTGTAAAGATTTGCTTCTGTCGCCACATAGGGGCTATGTGACTATCATTTATTTGACTTCTATTTGAAAACATGCAAAAATGTTACATTATCATTATTTTTAATTGGGTATTTTTTTGAACATGTTATTACTTTTGGTTGACGGGAACAGGTCAATACGACCTCTACAATGCCTGTCAATCATAGTCAATCTGAGTCTTTAATCTGTTAATGGCGCCAATGATGCATCCCAGACACCAGCCCTTTAAATCGCAAGGGGTATATATTTAGGTGTGGAGGTGGCTGGAACCAACATGTCGGACACTGGTGGATTAATTGTATATAAAAATTAATGGTTGGAAAATTACCACTATGGAAATTAAGGGGGGTGCTCGAGCACCCTGAGCACCCCCCTGGATACGCCCCTGACGTTCACCAGATGCTGGGTTAATGTTGGCCCAACCTTTGCGACGTTGGACCAGCATTAATCAAACATTGGTGCAAATTATCCCGACGGCTGTGTCTGTTGCACGTCTCGTCGTTATATGATGTCTGATAGGCTATATCTGGTCACGTTGCACTATTTCTGGTTGCCGTGTAATTTTCACCTCAATGTGAGAAACAAATTTTATCAGTTTGCAGGCTCATTTTTCAGCATTATTCAGCTTCTGACTCATATCACTGGCATGCCCTCTTGTTCTGAATATGTGTTATGAGAGCTTCCGAGTAGCGCAACGACTATGCCGGAATCTCGTCCCGCACGAATAATGAGAGATTGTGGAAATGCACGAATGAGTGGTAGTATGAAGAATTCCATTTAATATATGTATCAATTATAAATGTCTAGCCTATATCAATCTAGACATGTATGAGTAGTAGGCCTATACTGTCCTACAAATCTAAAAGGCAGTACAGTGGCGGATCCAGCATAGGGCATACCCGGCGTACGCCCCCCCCCCCATTATTGGTAAAAATATTGAATTTTCATGCATGTTTTTGAATAAAGTGAAGCTAACACCCCTTTTTTCAGCCAAAATGTGGCTTACGCCGCCTCCTCTTGCACATTCTGGATCCGCCACTGCAGTAGGGGAGGGACGGGCAAAGCGGGCCGTGCAACTGTTTCGGCACATAGGATATATAAATTGACGTCCATAGAATAAATATGTGCACCCATGACGTGAAATATGCATGTGGTATGCAATGCTAGCTTTTTTTAATCGGTAACGGATAATATAAATTAAGCAGGTTAAATAAATAGAAATGAACAGAATGGCACACTTTGCCCAAGGCTTAGGCAATGTGAGACAGTAGATAGGGCAAAGTCGGTCTGGGCCCACTTTGCCTGCGTCGGAATTAGTATAGTATATAGTTGACGCGTTTAGCCATTACTTAAAGTGTTTTCTGATAACTAAAATGATCAAAATATACATTTCATATGCAACATACCTTGTTCGTAGATAGACCATACTAATGTCGTTCTTTGAATGGGGTGCCAGTCACTTCGACACAAACCATTTCGACACAGTACCATTTTGACACAGAAACGTGTTTTTGTCCAAAAATGTAGGAGTCTTTTCGACACAGGTTTGGACGTTTCGACACACTTTCTGTCATTCTTGTGTTTTCATCCAGGCTGACATTCCGTGGACTTTGTCTTAGTTGATTTAAAATTCCACAAACCCATCTAATTTGCATAAGTTTACATAAATTTACATAAATTAGCATATTTAAAGCCACTAATCCTAGAAATGCTCTAACTTTTCAAACAAGTCACTGGCAGAGGTGTTTCGGGTGTCTATACCCATGTTTTCCACACCAAGGAAGTTGTTTCACTACATTTTGAGGACCACAGGACAACCTGATTTTCATAAATTAACATAAATTAACATAGTTGAAGCCAAAAAAATATCAAATGCTCTAACTTTTCAACCAAGTCACCCACAGAGGTGTTTTTGGTGTCTATACTAAGGTTTTTTACCCCATGGAAGTCGTTTCACTAGCTTTTAAAGACCATAGGACAACCCAATTTGCATAAATTAACATAAATCAACATATTTTAAGCCAAAAAACTATAAAATGCTCTAACTTTTCAACCAAGTTACCCACCGAAGTGTTTTTGGTGTCTATACTCAGGGTTTTCACCCCATGGAAGTCGTTTCACTAAGTTTTGAAGATCACATGACAACCTAATTTGCATAAATTAACATAAATTACCATAATTGAAGCCAAAATACTATAAAATGCTCTAACTTTTCAACCAAGTCACCCACCAAGGTGTTTTTGGTGTCTATACTCCCCATGGAATTGAAGACCACAGGACAGCCTAATTTGCATAAATTAACATAATTAATTCCCCAAAACTATAAAAAGTTCTAACTTTTCAACCAGATAACACGTAGAGGTGTTTTTGGTGGCTATATCCTGGGTTATCACCCTATGGACATCCAGGTCAAATGACTCATTAAGTTATGGCTATCACCCCCGCTTTATCGCTAGTTACGACTTTTAAAATTGATATAAAAAGTTGTTGCTGGCGATTGAATGGAGGTCGCCGAATTTTAAGAAGTGTTTTTATTTTTTTCTCCGATGCTAGATACAAATTTTATGAATGTAGGACAAATAGCTCATAAGTTATGGTAGTTATCACTATTTTATCCTATTAGCCACTTTTAGGGGTGAAAGGGTGGCGAAAAAATAATACAAATAATTTTAATGGATTCCGCAGGTGCTAAAACATATGTTTATATACAAATTTTATGCATTTAGGTTAAATAGTTTTAAATGTATGAGGGCGCATACGCCAGTGGGCGTTTTGTCCCCTTTGTCATTAGATGCGATATATTTGATTTATTATTTTATCTGTGGAATATTGTTTTGTTTTCATATTGTATTTCTAATGACAATAAATACCTTTGAATTGAATTAATGTATCCGTAATGCGACCTTTATATACATGATATTTCATGTTATTTTGTTTTCTAGTTCAAAGCGACACAATCAGGTTAAAATCATCAAAAAATAAGAAATGCGGGAATTTCGTCTCTATATCTCGCTTTGTTTGGCCAACGTATGAGTAATTCGGCAACCATGATTAAAACAATTTGAATCAAATTCTCGTGTTTTCACGCGGACGTTGAGAGAAACTACGAGATTTTTTAGCAAATCACGTCATTTATGCAGTGGTGACACGTGATTGGACGGGGCAATTGGGGAACTACCAATCAAATCCCATAGTTGATAATTCTGACGTCACTGTAGATTAATATGCATGAACCTTCTTAGAGTGTAACAGGGTCCGATATCTGCCCTACTATGAGTTAATATTGGGCCAACGTTGCCAACATTTGAAAAAACCATCGAGCCAGTCAGCGGTGTACCACAATGTACTGCTTGTTGAAAATGACCTGTATCAGAAAAGAGCTGCCGGATTATAATATCATCATCACATAGACCCAATTATCATTATAGGCCTACACCGGACTCTAACCAATCAGACACGTCATTCAGTCACGTTACCTACTGAGGAAATGTGGAGTGGGCGTGGTTTGGAGTGGAAAAAGAATACCGTTTAAAGTCTGAAAATATACCCTTCCCACATTTTACTCGGGTAGATCATGGGCGCCTCAGAATCTACCCCGGGGTAGATCCTGAACTATACCCCCGGGGTAGATTACGGTGGCTCCCAGAATCTACCCCTTCCTCTCATGATCTATCCCCCTTTATTGTGATAATGTGAAGTGTATTTGGCTCCCAGGATCTACCCGTCAATCCCAGAATATACCACCCTTTTCAACAACTATATGTGACCCTCCCAGGATCTACCCCTCCCAGAAATTACACCCCCTTCCTCTCAAAGTATATATCTCTTCTCCCCTTTCTACAACTATATGCGAATTTCCTAGAATCTACCCCTCAGTCACTGAATATGCCCACTTTTTGTAGAAACTACGTGTATATCGTAAAGAATCTACCATTCGCTCCCAGAAATGAAAAATATTTAGGGATCGCATAATCGTATAGTTGTTGATACATGGAAGCAGACGACATCGGAGCTTATCGAGCTTGCAAAATACATTGAAGCAACTTGGTTGCTTAGTCGAACGTGGTCACCCGATAGATGGTCTGTCTTCGGACAGAGTGTACGCACAAATAACGATGTGGAAGGGTGGCACAACGGACTCAAAAATCTTGGCCATAGAGATATGCCGTTTTACAGGCTGATCGAAACGCTGGAGAGAAAATCCAAATGGACATCTCTCTCCTGTCGTTTGGTCCGCGAGTCTAAACTTGAAAACATGTTTAGTTTCTATCGTTCTATTAACATTTATATAAATAATTGCATTTTACAACGTAAAAATATCCTTAAAGAATTACTGAAACCCAAAGGAGTTTAATTCGAGTTGTTTAAAATATATTTACACGATGAAGTTGCATCGCTACATGTTGCTCTTTGTTCACAATATGAAATGGACCAATTCTTTAAATGGAATACTACTTTACAACAATTACGTGAGATACTTTATGTCAATTTATGCTTATTTAAACTTCAAATAAAATGACCTTTGTGCACATATAGGCTAAACTAGGCCAGGAGAACCTCCTGAGGATGATGAGATGAATGAGATGACACTGTCCTCCAGACACAGGATTCGAAATTCGAGCCCTGGCGGTCTGAGGCCGAGCACGCTACCTCTCGGTAACGTAGCCTCCCCACAATACTCAGTTTCACACGTGGATGGGGAAGAGACATTTTGTTTCTTTCAAACCGCCGAGACCGGGAACCAAACCCCTAACTCTGGCGTGAAAGGCAGCGGTGCTAACCACAACCTAGGCCCCCCGCCCATTTAAACTTCAAAGACTGTTGATAACCCTGTAAATATATGAATAGGTGACGGCCATTGCTGGAATCCGTTGGTTTGCTAATTAATGGCTGCTACATATTTTTAAATTTAAATATGATTTGGTGTGAGATAGTAGCAAATGAGGTTGCTCTGAGGTCTGGATGAAAAGTTTTTTGGATTTCTATATGTTAAATTATGTTAATTTATTCAAATTAGGTTGTCCTGTGGTCTTCAAAAGTTAGTGAAACGACTTCCATGGGGTGAAAAACCTTAGTATAGACACTGAAAACTTCGATGGGTGACTTGGTTGAAAAGTTAGATCATTATATATTTTTTAGCTTCAAATATGTTAATTTATGTTAATTTATGCAAATTAGGCTGTCCTGTGGTTAGTTAGTGAAACGATTTCCATGTGGTGACCTTAGTATTGACACGGAAAACACCTCGGTGGGTGACTTGGTTGAAAAGAATTTTATATCTTTGGGCTTCCAATTATATGGTAATTTATGTTAATTTATGCAAATGAGGTTGCTCTGAGGTCTTCAAAACTTAGTGAAACGACTTCTATGGTGAAAAACCTTAGTATAGACATCGAAAATACCTCGGTGGGTTACTTGGTTGAAAAGTTGGAGCATTTTATATGTTTTACCTTCAAATATGTTAATTTATGTTAATTTAAACAAATTAGGTTGTCCTGTTGTCTTCAATAGTTAGTGAAACGACTTCTATGGGGTGAAAAACCAGGGTATAGACACCAAAAACAGCGGTATTGGTGATTGTGTCGAAAAGTTACAACATGTTATATTTTTTTCGGCTACAATTATGTTAATTTATGGTGATTTATGCAAATTAGGTTGTCCTGTGGTCTTCAAAAGTTAGTGAAACGACTTTCATGGGGTGAAAAACCTGGGTATAGACACCAAAAACACCTATGTGGGTGACTTGGTTGAAAAGTTAGGGGATTTTATATTTTTTCGGCTTCAATTATGGTAATTTATGCAAATGAGGTTGCTCCGAGGTCTTCACAACTTAGTGAAACGATTTCCATGGGGTGAAAGACCTGGGTATAGACACCAAAAACACCGCTATTGGTGATTTTGTCGAATATTTTATATTTTTTCAGCTTCAATTATGGTGATTTATGTTAATTTATGCAAATGAGGTAGCTCTGAGGTCTTTAAAACTTAGTGAAACGACTTCCATGGGGTGAAAAACCTGGGAATAGACACCAAAAACACCTATGTGAGTGATTCTGGCCAAAAGTTAGAACATTGTGTATGTTTTTGACCTGGCATACGCGCATTTTTAGCGATAATTATGTTAATTTATGCTAATTTATGCAAATTATGAAAATTTATGGAATTTTTAAATCAACTAAGACAAAGTCCATGTTTTGAAACCCCATAAATAAACACAAATATGCATTTGTGAGAAAGTGTGTCAAAACGTCCAAAGCTGTGTCGAAATGACTCACTTTTTGGAGTGTTTTTGTGTCAAAGTGTCTCTTCTGTGTCGAAATGGCACTGTGTCGAAATTGCACTGTGTCGAAATGACTGGCATCCCTTTGAATGTATTACAGATGTCGTCATCAACTGGGACTATTTTCTTTGTCTAAACGCGCTAATTTTAATTGTGACGTCATTATAACTTCAGTGTCCTTTTCGCACTGTCTCGCTTTGCCCGTCCCTCCCCTATATGCTTACTTGTAAAGTAATCAGATACTGCCTTTTGGCTTTGTACGGCAGTATACGGACATGTGGAGTAAATACAACTATCTTTAATTAATTGCCCTTAGCACTTTTGATGGTGATTTCGTGCTTTTGTATTGCACAGCAGAACTGGAGAAGGAAACCCGAAGGGGATATCACTCCTAGTTGCCCCAAAACCACTTGAGACACCTGCTGAAATGGTCATTGACCCTGAATGATTCAAATACAGTCATTATTACACCTAGCTCACACATAAAGCACGTTGGAAGGCACAACATTGCTATTTTTTTTATTTTTTTTATCGAGTTTGACCTTCATATGACCTTGATATGACCTTTACACGCTACCTCAGTATAGTGGAACTCCAACCCATGCTACCCTTTACATACAGTCACATGTAAATTTGTTGCAATTCATGGTATAGCTGAATTTCGACACTACTATATTTGGTCACTTTTGGCATTCAAACTTAGTCCTGGAGAAGAGGAATTTATCCGAAGGTGAAAATAAGGGAAATCCGAAGGGGCTAGGAGCCTATCACTGCTCGGGTACTGTTATTACTCTAATAGGCCAAACACTTAAGACACCTGGTGAAATAGTGCTTAACCCTGAATGATCCAGCTACAGTCATATATAACACTTCGCTCACGCATAAATCAAGTTGGAAGACATAAAACGGTATTTTTCGTATTTTTTATCGAGATCGACCTTCATATGACCTTGACATGACCTCGGCATGACCTTTGCCTTCAACCCCAGTAAAGTGCAACCCCAACCCGTCCCACCATTCATTACAGTTACAAATATGAGAGTTCACTTTGAATGATGTCCAGTAGACCTACTGATGAATCTTAATGGGGTTTTTTAGCCAAAATTACCATTATGCTAGAGTAATTGGGCATTGTATAAATTGGCAGGGGCTAAATTATTTGGCATGGAAAGGGTTAAAAGACCTTATATTGTCGTGCTTAGCAATTCAAGGGTTATTATCGAGTAGGGTTAATATCTGACAGAATCTATTATGGGTTTGCTGCAGAAATGGAAAATATTAGCTTGAATGTGAAATTAAAACACAGTAACATTACTATTTACTGTGTTTTGACTCAATACCTTATTAAGCATGAGACGTTAATGAAATTATGCTGTTTGAATATTGGCCCACCGTGTGCGACGCTGGCCCAACGTCGCGTGTTTGCTGGGTCGCCCCTCTCAGCTATTTATTAGCCGAATTAAGAATTTCTCTTTCGTTCCACCTCATTCCACCTCAAGCAGAATAAAAAATTCTTGGGTCGTATCTCACTAAGGATGTCAAGATTGATCTTATCCTAAAGACTAGGTGAAGTGATTTTAGTTTAGAAAATAATTCACGTAGCCTATATATCACATGTTCAGTTAATTATCATATAATTATGGTCAACTGATCATAAGCTTTTATAAACAATAAGACTGAAAATGTATACACTTTCTGGGCTGGTTTTCAATAGATGAAATTATCGACGGACCTGACCACCACCCCATTTTTTCAGGTGAAGAAAGTAAAATGCGTAGCAGATGCGGTGAACGTCATCAGACGTTACCTAACAGTAACATTACAAGGTAATTGTAGTGGATGAAGATGACTTGAGGTGGATGCAAAATTGAAGAAAATTGCGACATATTGGAAAAACGGTTTCATGGAAATATTCATTCTAAAAGCCCTAGTTGTAGTAAAATTATTTTTTCAGATTTTTCAAATTAATGTTTTCAGGGATGTAAAATAATTATTTATTGTATTGTTAGGGCTTAACCCTTTAACCGCCAAGTTATTCAATTTGAATTTTCACCCACTTGAAGTTGTGTCTCGCTGACGCGATCTACAACTTCAAGTGAGTAAAAATATTCAGATTTGACAAAATGGAGGTCAACTCTTTTCAAATCTTGCTGGTGATGTCACAGTTTATCTATAGCAAATTTAAGATGTTGTACTGAATGTGCTAATAAAATATGAAAACTCGAATATATGCGGCACCGGCGGTTAAAGGGTTAATTTTTTTTATTCACCTAGAGGTATGAATTGCTGTCGCAATTCCCACCTGGTTTCTGATTTGTGTAATAATTATATCGAGTTATTTTATTTCTCAGTAATTTGAAGATGACATTGATGTAAATATCTGCTTCAAATAAATAAAAAATACCTATATACTGTAAAACGATGCAGGCTGAACACATTCCTGACATATCTGTGTGGGTTTCGGTAAGTTTAATTAGGCCTAATGGTCGTAAAAATATAATTTACATAAAATTATTACAATTTGGAGGGCTGCGACAGAAGATATTGTGGAAATTTCCAGTTGATGACGGTTCCCTGCACATCTCTACGGTGTCATGAACATGTCTATTTTTACTTGTGGCGCACATGTCCTATTTTGCGTCATGGGTCAGATTTTGATTGTTGGCACGTCCTTTCTCTTCTAATTAACATAAACATGTATATATAATTATAAATATGCAGTAGGTGTTGTTGCGTCAGTCAGTAGCGGGATGAACAACTGATAGAACTAGAAGAATAGGCCCTACTCGTGATAGAAGAACACAGGGATTTGGTAAAAAAGTGGCCTGAACTTTAACAGAACATTACAACAACACACTAACAGTAGTACACGGCGCCTTAGACAGAACGACACAAGGATTCAACAGCAGGTTAGTGAAATCACTTTACTGATTCCATCACTTTATCACTTTAAACCTTAAAGCCTTTAAATTAATTTGTAAAAATAATCGCAACCGTTAAATCATCATAACTGTCTTCGTTAGCTGTTTCCGATTCATTTGAATACCTGTGTTATGGGTCTACGGGCATTAGACATATTTTTACTCTTACAGACGTCATATTCTGACGACTAAAGTCGATCCCCGCGTTGTGAGGGTTAATCAATTTTAGTGGTGAAGTGTTTCAGATGCTAGATTATGCTCAAATTAATAATTCTAATATGTGTAAATATACAAATAATATTAAAAATGATATATTGTTCAATATATATAACAAAGTATATATGCTTATAGCAAAGTATATTAAAGGTGATCTATCACCCCTTATATGGTATGAATAATTATGTCCTTATATGGGGTGATTGGCTGTCATATGACCCTCTCAGAGGGTCACATATAAGGAAACACTTGTGGCCCATCTTGTGGCAACTTTGATTTATTTGTCACAAATTAATTCATACTATATAGGGGGTGATAGATCACCTTTAACAACAAATTGCCGTTGCAATGGTCAGTTATTATAATTTGCAAAAGTTTTAAAAAATATTCCATTTTTTTTATACAAATATTTATTAGTTTTTTTATTTTACATCTTATGTATGCTCGCTATGATAATAAATCTATTCTTGGCCTGTTTTGCACTCAGAACAAAATGATTCTTTTATTACACTTTTATTTGTTTTGTCATGTCATGACATACCAATGCATCGTAAATAATCAATTAATTCCTGTATACTCAACACCTGAATGTCTTGTACACAATATCTTAGTTATTCTGTTGGACAAAGTTGTAAGCCCTATGTGCTTTCGCAAAATTTCACAGATGCGATTTCTTTATTTAAAATGTGTATGGCTACGCCTATTTATACAACCATCTAGTGTTCAAAGCAAAAAATTGCAAAATTGTTCCCCATACTTTTTAATTAAACAATTACTGCCTTTCTCTTTGCAGAAAAGAATTGCAGGCTGTCAATTTTAATTTACTACATGTGTAGCCAATGTCGCTAAGAAAAATGATAAATATGTTTTATCTCTAGAAATGAAGCTGTCTCTTTGCTGTGCGTTGTGTGTCCTGACGGTCACAGTAAGCTACGTAAAAGGTAATTATTATTATTATTATTATTATTATTATTATTATTATTATTATTATTATTATTATTATTATTATTATTATTATTATTATTATTATTATTATTATTATTATTATTATTATTATTATTATTATTATTATTATTATTATTATTATTATTATTATTATTATTATTATTATTATTATTATTATTATTATTTTTATTATTATCATTATCATTATCATTATCATTATTATTATTATTATTATTATTTGGATCACTCCCAGCAATCAAAATATACTGACCCAATGTTGGGTTATTATTTGTCCACCGCCGTTGAAGCTGGCCCAGCATTAACCCAACATTGGGTCAAATAATCTTATTGACCGGGTTATTACGTCGAACATGCTGTAAAATCCGTTGACGCCACCGACATGTATATCTTCAAAATAAAAGCTAATTTGAGGTACTTCTGGTACCATTTGAGCCCTACCAGTGGTAGGACTGAAATGTCCCAAGTCGGGCCTCAAATGAACACATTGTCCTCCGAAGATCATGATTCTCTATCAAACCTTTACCTGCTAATCACGACATCAGTCGCTTTTAATCCGTTTTTCACTGTTATTTGGAAATTACTGTTACTGGAATGGAAATACTGTATAATATTTAAAAATGATTGTTTGGTCTAAAATTAAACACATATGAGTAATTTTCAATCACTTGAGGTTGTGGATCACGGTAGCGAAACACAACCTCAAGTGGTTGAAAATTTAAGTAAGGTAACTTAGCAGGATAAGGTTTGATAAATGTAATATCTAAACATGGTAAACCAAGTGGAGATACAAATAAATATGTTCAATTATATTGTAAATGTATTATTAAATACCTAACGACCAAGAAATATTTAGTCGGTAAATTATATTATAAATATATGCCTAATGAGTGGCATGTGTATGGCATTATAAAATTATGTATACGTAATACGTACATACATTATGTAGATTAAATATAATATAGGCCTATATGATGGTTGTATCATCAGTATTGTCAGTGTTATTAATCGTATTGTTGAATTATTTTGTGCTAATTTTGACTCAGGGCAATTCACGGCTAAACTTGCTCATGACGACTGGAATTCAGGAAGGAGTAACACTCAGTTTACCTGGTTGGTGGCTCCACAGAGACCTGACTCCTGCTGCTGTAATGCCCGAGGCCTGCTAAGAATGACGTCACCGCCCAATGCAATAGGAATTGAGATAATACTGAAATTGAGGGAAGCATTTGATTTCACATTCCACGTTTCTGCACAGCGGTCGACAAACGGAGGGGGTAATTTTATATTCAACTCCAATATCATAACAAATTTAATTATTTCGCTTAGAATTGAATATGGAAATGGGTGGCTAGCAGGTCTGTTACAAGTCAGACAGACAGATATTTTATTGACAGAAAGAAAGTCAATCCAGACTTATTTGTCATAGAAATCATGTACATGTATATACAACATTGTTGATTTGTTAAAATCATGTGACAATATACATAGTATTACATACATAACTAAAAATATGTTAACTGGTATTGCCATAAAAATCACTGGGTATTACGATAATATAGATGACTGCTACTCAAAATAAAATTTAAAGGCATTGCCAGAAAATCATAGGGTATATCATTCCCGCACCAAAATCAATAAATAAAAATCAATAAATAAAATAGCTACTATGTATGGCACGCTAATTATATATAGCAGCAAAAAAGACACTCTGGAAAGCGTAGAAACCTAAAAATACAAGTGCATAATTATGCTACAGTAATTGGAGTAGACTATGTATTAGAACAGTGTTAAAAATTGAACGATATTTTAAAATTCAAATATTATATCATGCAAGTACAATCAATGTGGCAATCCGCGAAACAGGTAGCTCCGAGCCATGTGACCATGCAAGCACAGTCGCTATGGGCTCGGACATTCTCTGATATTGACTAGTGGTGCAAACTTAACAACATAATAACAGTACTACTACCGAAACACAATATATACATACTAATAAAAGTCGGACATGGTGGTTCGTCGACTGCCAACAAAGTATAGCATCAGAACCATCCATATTATCAAGTGTTGCAGACTTAGTGATGTAATAACAATAACAATTACGGATAATAATTATGTGTGCCCTCACACAAAAACATTACAGCTTATTTTAATTCACTATATTGTTTAATTCACACTATTTCAATCACGACCTAGTTAGTGCCACATACCCGGAGTTACAATTGAAGAAAAACATTCCCAACCTCATAGATAAAATCAGTTGACTTAGCAACTCTGAAATCCTCCATAAGGCCCCACCTCGTCTGATAACAATGGCGACGGAAACGTCCCTAACCGGCCCTAAAAAGCCAAATAATAAGATCCGAGAGTAACAGCCGTCCTGATATGCGGTAATATCCAAGTCAGATCACGGAGGCATGATAATATCGATAATATAGCGACAGGTGACTTGTGATTTATTATGCTCAGCATTTTTAACCCTTAATTTGTTTAAAACAAAATTGCGCTAGTGACTTCACAACTGTTATGTCTCTAGATGTCATAATTCGTAGAAACATATCATTTGTCGGCTGTATATTGATAATTGCGGCTACAGAATTAAACAAGATTTAGCGTTCATTGTTCATAGCATAACAGTGGAGAGGTAGATGTATTTCGTCGTCAATTTCGTTTGATTCACACCTTGTGCATATTCGTTTGTTTATTGGAGTCATTGGATTATTGTATCGTCCTCTCTCTATTTTTAAATCATGTGAGCTCATTCGATATCTCGCCATTGTTGTTATGAGGTGGTTCCCCTTTATATTTAAGATGTATAGCTCGACACCCAAAGATTTTTTTACTAACGAATATGTGCGCAGCTTACTTGAAGTCTCGATATCTTGTCTCCACCGCCGTGTAAATATTCTAACAATTAAATCTTTAAAGGACAGCATGAATTTATTTGTATTTCCAATGTGCTGTGTTTCCCAAGCTTGATCTAGCCCAGTAAGTTCAAGGACAGACCGAATACTCGAGCACCAGTTTGTGAATCCAGTGCCATCTAGCTCTAGTAGCATATTGTAGGCATTTCTGACAGGGTGGTTGTGTGATAGATCTAGAATTCTACACCAATATTTTACAGCTTTAATATGCTGCCTGATAATCAATGGAAGCCGTCCTGTGTCACCCTATATTGCAGGAGTAGGTGTTTGCTTTCTAACACCCAGAGTTGATTTAATAAATTATAGATGTATTTTTTCCAAATCATTAACACTATCACCTGTATACCATATATCACTTGCATACTCTAATATGGGCAGTATTTGACAATCAAAAACTTTAAACGCAATAACAGGTGACAATTTTTCTACTACACTGCTTTACCAGCTTGGGAAGCGAGATGAAGGAACGGTTCTTTCAATACATTCTTAGGGTAACTAGTACTAGATAGAACACCAAGGTATTTAGATTTAGTCTCAAGCACAACACAGTTTCTCTTTACATCTTTGAAGACAAATGTCTGCTCGCTACAATTCCTTTTCATAAAAATACTTATTTTTGTGTTAAGTAAGAAGTCGACCGAATACTTTCTGTTAAAATGATAGGGTAGTTGAAACTTTAAAAGTGGTATTTCCAGCGTCTAATTCTAACGTTTTTTTGTCAGGTGGGGGTGGACCTGAACTGCACAACTCTGGCAGATATTTGACTGTAGCCAGACCGCTTGGGGCTCAACTGATACAACATCATACAAATGCAAACATCGGCACAGGACAAGTTGTGGTCACCTTGAAGAAAAATTGGTACGAAGTGGTTGTTGATGGTCTCAGAGAGGGGAGCAGTACAGTGGATGGAATGTTCAGCTTCCCTGGTACTCTCTACCTTGGCGTCAATCGCATTACTGGCGGAACTTACCGAGTTGGTAGTGGATTGTGCGCGATTCAAATCAAATGGCTGTGTAAGTAACTGTCATGTAATGCAATGTAGATTTTTTTCGAATTGAATGCAATACGATGCTAAGTTAACTTGACCAAATTATTCACATTAATTTAAAACTTTACTACACTTTTGGGCGGACCGGGCCCTGGTGCAGAGGTTAACTGGAAAGTCGGAGATCGCGGGCTCGAACCGCGCTCTGGCATTCAAGTTTCAAAGAAACACAATGTTTCTTCCCTGCTCACTCGTACATATTTAATATTGTGAGGAACCCCCGTAACCGAGAAATTCCGAGCCGGCTTCAGACCGACAGGGTTCGAATTTCGTGTCATGTGTCTAGATGGCAGTGTCACCTCATTCATCTCACCATCATGAGGAGGTTATCCTGGCCCAGTTTAGCCTATATGTGCGCAAAGATGGCCTAAAACTCCATGCATTTATTTTTTTACGATGCGATGCGATGTTATGTAGGGGAGAACGAGAAAAACTGGACAATATTTCAATGTCGTAATTTGAAACTACTTCGTGTTTTACTGAAAAATATGTCTTGTATAGGCCTAAGTTGGTATGCACCCATCATGTAGTCTGGGGATATTATAACATAATACTATTTACAATCTTAGTCAGATATACTGAAAAACACTTTTTTCACCTGCTGAAAAATAGTTTAAAACGTGGTGAACTGGGACATTGCAAGGAGAAGTGGGACAGCTGATTGGGTAAAGTGCGACAGTTTCACATCGATCGATACTAGAAATGAAGGGAATTATAAACATATGCCAATGGGTAAAAACAGTTTATGAACACATTTACACAAGTAATATTAAGTTGATAAAGAAGTAGGACACTTATGTGGAGACGTGGGACACTCGCGGGGAGAAGTGGGACGTCATTTCCGATTTTTCCATTGCGTATATTACGAATTTGCCATTACGTATAGTCCCAGCTCTCCCGACACCTACCAGATTTACAATCCATTCACTTACTCAATAATTAAAATAGTAAACAACATTTAGCTTAATACATATCCACAAAGAAGGTGGCAAGGATACACCAAACACAGTAAATGTGAGGTACTGTACATATTCAACTTGCTTTACACATTTACACAAATGCGGAAAAACAACTTCTGGTTATAAAAATCATAGTTTGGTCACTGTACTAACAAAGTTGTAATATTATTCTGGAGAGCTATGTGATGAGGGCAACTAACGGACAGCTAACGGCTCTCGCTTGTCCCAGCTCTCCCGGTCCTCTCCTACTATTATAGTATAATTTAGTGCGATATCTAGCTACAATTAGTAATGTTATGGGGAGACCGGGGCTAGTTGTTACAGGGGTAAGTTATTAGAACGGCCCTTGACCCCAGAATTGTTCATCGATTTAATCACCAGATGTCAGCATAGTGTATACCATGACCTACTATTTGTTCACGAAAATCCATCCCATAACTCTCAGACAATACTGATGGTGGACATTTTGAACGTTTTTGAAGGTCTGTACTATTTTTTTTAATTTTTATGAACAAATCTCCTGTAAGGGTGTAATCGAAATTGATGATTTAAATTGCTAGTGGTTATAGACTATTGATAACTTATCTATAAGTATGATGTGGTGTGAAACTGCTCACTGCACATCTTTTCTGAAAATGACCAATTTACTGAAGCAAGTTGTTTGGGGCAAGTTGTGACAAAATGATTGGGGCAAGCTGTGACATATCACAACTTGCCCCTGTGACATTGCCCAATGCTGTAACAACTCTCCCCACACTGTAACAACTTGCCCCTGTGATATTGCCCCATACTGTAACAACTTGCCCCAACTGTTTTGTTCAAGGTTTGTTTCAAGGTGAAACGTGTCAGCAATTAGCAAGCTATGAAAATGGTTGGCCTCTATTTTGACAAATTTAAATAATATCAACTCACTTGGAGATGTGGATCGCGTTTTTGTGACAAAAACACACTTTCAAGTGTGTGAAAATTCAAATTAAATAACTTGGCACTTGAGTGGTCGAAAGGAAGTGATGTTTCTCATATCTTGTTTGTTTTTGTCTGTTTCAGATTTTTAATAAACGTGATAACATGGATTCGTGCGACTATTGTTGCTGTTGGCGCCGCAAGAACAAGCCAAGAACATACCGCTTCCACGACGTGGTGTATAACCATGATAACCGATATTTTATTTTTGCATCACACTAACATAATGCACTGTTTATTGTGACAGATGCATAGGCTCTATATTTATGGTTTTATAAATATTTCACTACTGACTGCTTCCTTCAAATGTTTCTTTCATTTTGACCCCGAAATGGATTCAAATTAAACAACTGGACTTTCAATAGTAACATTGTACACGTATAACTTGAATGTCATTTCTCGCATTTATCAGGATCAACCAAAGTTTATTTCACAGTAGTATTTAATTTGCCTGCCATCTTTTTGATGACATGTGAAATTGCTCTCCTGATAATCTGATTATAAAATTGTATTTCACACATAACCATGATAACAGAGGCATATTTATTCTAGAATGACGTTGGCAAAACAGAATAAGTTTCCGAAATATATATATTTGGCATCTCTTTCTATTTTACTATACATCAAATATTTTTTAGTTCAGCTATATTAATTCAGAGTGTAATAAGTCTATGATGTATTTACTGAAGACAACAAAATTAGAAAATAATACATGTCGTCCACTCGTATATGAAAGGGAGCATCTGCCACTATGCAAAGTGACAGATGTACCCTATCATATTTAAAAGGACGATCTGTTTATTGTTGACGATGTCGGTAATGTTTTAGTGTTTTTCAAGAAATAACTTTTTTATAATTTTGTAAAGATGGGAATTCGATCAACCTTATTTATTGTAACATCCTGACCCTTGGTCAATAATAAACAAAATTACCATTATTTTGTGCTTACTCAATTATTTTATTATAACATTATTCGTCATATTTTCGAAACGTTGATATCAATCTAATAAAGAACTACAGTTAATTATTACATTTCCATACATATCCACTTTGTCCATGTATACTACGTCGTTGGGTATCGTGTGCATTTACAAGCCGGAATATAACTCGTCCACCAATGATGACTTAATGTTGGCCCGACGTCGTGGACGGCGGGCCAACATTAAGCCATCATTGGTTCATCGCTGCAGCGAGGTGGGAGGGAAAATGTAAAAAGTAAAGGTTGTTTGCCGTAATAGACATATATGTGGGTCCTGGGTTCGATTCCGGGTCCTGCGATCTCGTTTCTCAATACATAATAATGACCACGCTTTACTGATTTAACATGTCCTAAATGTGGATAGGTCTTGTGATATATTCGAGATCTCTGCCGACCACCTTGAAACAGCTATGTCGTCATATCGCAACTAAATAGTCTTATCCGTCACTCAAATTAGTGGCAGATGAGACTTTTTGGCTGCATTACGACGATGGGCTCTTGATGATGATAGAAAAAAACGTCAATAGCGTATAAATCCTCGGTGATCCGAGCTCAGAGGTGCGACGAAACGTAATCGTAAACAGACTCATAAACCGTTTGCAGTTGTCAAGGCAAAATAGTTTGACCGAAAAAATAGGTTTTCAATTGCCTTTCGGAAAATAATTAATGTTTTCTAAATGATGCAATGAAAAATGATGCAACTAGTTGTCAAATTATGATTATATAGTTTTCTCAGCTATTATGAACATGGGTTTGAGGCACCACTCCTAACAATTGTGAATGTCAAATGAATGGTTCATAGGTGAAGTGATCCAAGTCCAAAATTCGATTTTTTCCTGTTTATGTCATTTTGAGAAAGCTAAATATATAGAAAATAATATAGGAAAATATCTAAAACATTCTTCAAAACATTCAAGACTTATTAATCAACATCATTTTTTTCCCTTGCAAAATTTATACTTGTAAAGTGATCCAAGTCCAGCAGTTTATATAGGGACATTTTGACTTGGATCAGTTTACCTCCGAGATAATTATACAGAAAATAGCTGCTGAAATGTTATTAAACATACCTTATGTGGATCAGCTTGTGCTATGGCAATCATTACCAATTTTTTACTGGAGCAAGATGATGAGACACTAGACAGTTTTTATGCTAGTTTATGGCATTTAAAAATAAATTTATATTTCTAAATTTCAAAAGTTTATTTATAAAATTAAATGAAAAACAAATTGCCAGAAATTGGTGTTACGACATTGATAACTAAAAACCTGCCGGTAGGAATAAAAATTAAAAAAAAAATGCAAAACTTCCCATATGCTTCTAATTAAGGACGTAGCAAAGGTGAATTGAAAACGAAATATATCTTTATTTTAATTGATTTTAACTTTGATGCCTTCTATAGGAAAATCAGAAAATGCGGACTTGGATCACTTTACCTCTAAGCCATTAATAGGCCTTCAGATGTTGAGTGCAATTTAGTTTTCGAACAGGTGGTTAGTCCTCCCTTTGACCCCCTTTCAAAATATGCCATCGGGCCGATAAAATGTGTCCGTTATCGTGGATAAGTCGCTCTGGACGATCTAGCCCGGGATCTTTGCAGAGTTCAGGATCGCGATGTGGATCACATGCTTTTGTGGGGATCAGGGTGCTTCTGGGGATCCGTGAGCGAGACACCGCCGAAAAGACAAGACGCATTGCCCCAATGTTGGTTTAATGTTGGGCCGACGTCGTAGTAGGCCTAAACGGTGGCCCAACATCACCCAAATTATGTAAAAAACAAGCGGAACAAATAATTTGCAATCACATGTCGAGCAAAGTACAATGTTTCATATTTAAACCCATGCTAAATACACACATTTTCAAAAAAGGCTGCAATAATCTCGCATTTGAAAATATATAATATGCTATGTACAAATCTGAATAACACCAAGTTTTGAGCATATACACATCTGGGTTCAGAAAACATATTAGGTCAAATATAGAGATGGCCAATAATTATGTTTTATTAGGTCGTTTCCATTGACCATGATAACTAGCTTGTTTTGTTGTCGATTTTGATTACTTTGAGTATTTCGAGTATTTCGAGAGAAAACACTTTGATTCACTGCATCATGCAATACATCATTAGAACGGAAAATTATTTAATTAACTTTTATATGGTACATTGCATGTGTAGATTTGTAAACTAGAATAGAACGACAGAAGTTTGCGTAACCCTATACCCCCTAATTTTAGACAGATAATATATGAGGTTTGTCCCTATTTATCTCATTTTATGTTTTGGACATATCAAGGTTTAAAAAAAGTTTGTGTGGGTGAGTTGGGGAGGGGGGGGGGGGGGGTCACGTAGGGTGCTTGACTCTACAATGAGCTCACCAGATTGAAAACTTGTCGTTCTTTTGCAAATAAAATTACCTACGCGTTATCTTGAATTTCGTGAGAAATCCACGTGTTTAACCTCCCACTTGTATTCATTTTTTGGCATGGCGAAATGTCTACCTAAACTATGGTATATACTTTATTGTGTTTGTAATGAACCTAAGCTACACAACTCCGCCTCAAAAAGTGGACATATATGTTACGCTCACAAACTTCAAATAGCTGTGGGAGACCTTAAGCTACCCAGGCCCGTAGCCAGGATTTTTGTGTGGGGGGTCGTTTTACGCCAAAAGTTGGACCTTTTTTCCACGTAAATTTGTTTAGGCAGCCGCCAGTAGGGTGGTGCGAGGGAATGAGTCCCCCAATATTTTTTAATTATAAAACCCCCATATTCCGTATTTACTGCCTTTTAAAACACAAAAAAGTTTTTTATATTTCAGCTAAGTTTTTGACCCCCCCCCCCATGCTAAATTAATTAGGCTACCCCTTAAAGCTATTATGATCATATGTGCCATTTTATATGTGTATTTAGATATTAGGCCTATCACTGAATAGATATATCATGATACTGAGGAATACACAGGGGCGGATCTAGCTTTTCTCTGATGGGGGGGGGGGGGGCTGTGTTTACATCTTGATAAAGGAATATGTTACTACAAGGGGGTCAGGGGGCGCCCCCGGGAAAATTTGATTTTCAAATGCTTTCTCCTGCAATCTGAGGCATACTTGGCACTGTTTGTCCCTCGGTATATCGCCAGTTCATAAGGAAACCCTCAAATAAGATGTTTCTTTTTCTAGCTGACAGACTTTACAAAAGAATTGATTCATGGGTTTGTGTGTGTAATTTAATAGATTTACAGGTATACCCCCTGGGACAGAATCCTTATATTCTACCAGTGTAGTTGATGCTGTTCTGAACAAATATTACTTAAAACGTTATGCTGCTATTTTTGAGTAGTATCATTGAAACCACATCTAACAAATTCGTGAATTTGTTTTATTCATGTTGCATAAATATTGGTGTTATTGCAGGTGAAGCCTGAAAGTTGTATTCTATACTGCCTAAATCAGTATATTGTGCTGTAATGTACATGTAGCCTGGGGCAGAACACAACGGCTGTCGGTTGAGATTGGTATTAATGGTAATCCAGGCGAAAATAATATAAAAACTAAGGCATCTTTTTAAAATCCCAGAGGAGGCAGTTGCCCCTCTGCCACCCCGCAGGCTAGGCCTATGGCCCTGATCGAAGATGAGACATTTTAATTAAACCACAAACTTGCCATAAAACTTTAGAGACAAGAACCCATGCGACAAGAAAATATTATGAAGTGATTAAGATCTTTAACCTTGCGTGAAGTAATCAGCTAGTTGTATTTTTTCCAATCTATTCCTACAGTAGGAACCACATAATATATAGCCTATAATGATAGACGCAAATAGGGGGGGGCGATTTTTTCCAGAATTTATGCCTACACCCCACAGCTGGCACGTACAGCCAGTCTCTTATCAGCTTATAGCGCCTATATGAGTCCAGATGACTGTCCGGGGCATACTCCTTGGGAGATTTTAAAATATAAGGCTTTAAATGGTGCATTCTAAAGCATATATTTTGGACCAAATATGGTCTTTTATTTTTATTTTTTTTCAAATTGTGGGTCCCTGCCTGAGTGATTGGGGTGGGTGAGGGGGCGCCGGCGGCTCCCCCCTCTGGATCCGTCATTGCTAATGTTGAAGATTGAACACATTTAATGCAAATCGTTATAAATTAACAGTTTATATAGAGACTAACACAGGGGAAAGTTTCGAGCTACGATAACAGTTTACACGATGTATGAACCTATAATAGTGAGTAATTCAACCTTATTACATAGCCTCAACTATATATGCTGTGAAATGGTTTGGTAATTTTTCAAACTAGTCACAATGCTATTGCGCCTACAAACGTAGACCATACTGCAAAAAACGGAACAATGGCAATGTAAAAATGTTAATTCATAGTCTTGAAACGTTGAACTCATGTTTTTGTGAAGTCTGCGATAAGCCGTGGATAGCCAAAATGTGGACCTTCAGCTTGCAGGGGGGGGGGGGGGTCGTACGACTCCTACGACCCTCCCCCCCCTGGCTACGGGACTGCTACCACATTGAGAGATCGCTATCATACCAAATGGACGCCTTAATGCACAACTGGACCAACCCTCTAAAGTTTGTTTTGAGCTAAAAGCGGTTAAAGTTTATGGTCGACTGTTAATTCAACAAAGCAAATGAGCAAAATATTGAGATAAACTAACACACGACATCCACAATCTCAGTTCATGGAACATACCCTCAAATTCGGATACCTTCGTTTCGAGCCTCGCTGCCTCAAATAAACTGTGGTCCAGTTGTGCATAAATCAAAATGACCATTTCGATTAATGCACAACTGGACCAACCCACATTTCTTGTAAATTCAACAAATACAAATATATGTGGGCAATTTACAACAAAAAGCACATTACTGGCTCTCTGTGTCGTGTGTATATCTATTCCAAAGTTTCTATAATAAAAATACGTGTAACTTTGTATAGTTTGTGTTAAATCACGGAGCCTGCGTGTATGATGGGAAAAATAAAGGTGTGGGTTGGTCTAGTGTGCATAAATCAATTTTAAGATTTTTATTTATGCACAAGTGGACCAAGACACACTTATTGTTAATTTAACAAATGTTAAGAAAATTACATCAATAAACACATTACAGATTATCTACATCTTCTGTAGATCTAACTGTGGAATTCCTTTAGTACAATACGGGTAAATTATAAAGCTTAGGTGAAATCACGGGAATGTGAGGCTGATGGAAGAAATGAATGTGTGGGTGCATAAATCAATCTGAAGATTTTACATGTGTTGGTTTGGTTCACCGCCGCCAGGTGGCGTGCTGGATTTAAATGGGACTTCCTTTTAATTTTTAAATAAAGGCTATGCATAATCACTTGGCACACATGACTCATTATCGAATTTTCGGGGGTTAGCTCAGTTGTGCATAAAGGTGTCCAAATAATGTTTATTACGACACTTAGAAAAGATGGTATGAATGGCAATTTTTACCCTTTTGTGGTACCGATCACCCTACCTGGCTCATGAACTATTTGTCTCAAATTAGTCACCACAGCCAGGTTCAGTATGTAATTGATAACAAATATATAACTATAAAGCATACCCGATGCTGAAATAGGTGATTATATTTGCATGTTTCCGTAAGTGGGCCATTTGATTTTTTTCAATATTACGTCTAAACTTCTATTTTTGCCACATCTTGACATTTGATCTGAAACCTTGAATTTGGTGGCTAGTCCCATACTACTTATTTCAGCAACACATACTCCTATTCTCGGTATAATACAATACATTAATACATCGTCGTTATACAATTTAGTGACTTGAATAGATAAATATAAATCAAATTACCATTTTAATATGAAGCATCAATTAATAATGTGTATGGTAAGCATAAGTGGAGACATATGAAACTGATTTTCGGGTGATAATAATATTGAAAGTTCAACATATTCCCCCAATAACATTTTTTTTTTTATAAATAATCAGATAACATATCCCTTGAATATCTTTTAATCAAATATATCTATATTTCAAACATTTGAAATTGCTCGTTCCCATATAAAGCCAATTATTAGCCTAAAAATTACAGCAAGTTCAATTTGTCTACAATTTAAGGTATAGTATAACATTAATTCATTTGCATTTATGCGATAACAATATAACACAATATTATTATATCAAAATACATCAGGTATATGTGAAGCTTATCGGATATATATGATAATTATATGGTGCCTGATATATGATATATAATATATAATAGCAGACTATATATTGTATGTATCATGTGGGATCAAGTACGTATCATGTAGGATACATTTGCAAAAGGCAGACTATTAGATGGTTCATGTATAGCATAGGGTCATTAAGCAGAGCAAGTGTAAGCTTAATAGGATCTAAATATACCATTAGACACACCAAGTGTATGCATATAATATTACATGCATTTTAAGATAAAAACAGCATTGGGCAAACAGAGTGTATATTCCGTATAGGATACAGCCCGAAGAGCTCTATATTCTTAGCTGTGAGAAAGGGCGAGGCGGAATGCCGAAGCCTTTTTTAAAGCTAAGAATGTAGAGCTCCAAGGGTTTTAACTGACTTGAAACACATCCGACCATAATGAAAATCCCTCATAATCAACAGTTCGGCAGCGCCGGACTGATTCCAGTACCATAGGCCTATCATGATAATTGGTCTCTACTTGATGAACAATAACTCTCCTTTCCTGGCTTAGAATGTCGTGGTCGGACAAAGAAAATAAGGTAGTGATGTGTTTTAAATAGAACAAGTGCATATATATTATCATAAGTACCAATAGGTGGACTAAATATATATCCAAAAACATAAAATCACCATTAAGCATACAATGTGCATACTCAATACTAGCAGGATAAGCCCATCCATAGGTAGACTTAGTATATATATCTGTTTATCTATGATCAGTTTGATTGGTGATTAAATAATTACTTTGAGGTACCAGTACACCATCTATGTCATAAATACATTATCAGAGAGATTCCGAAGTTTACATTATTATATTGTAATGTCATGCTTAATATTTTAAAATAAATAATCATCTGAACTGCGATTTTCTGTCAATTCTCTTCCCTTTAACGTCAGTGATGCTTTCTTCTTCACATAGCACGACACCGCTGTTTAACTTTATTATAAGTAGTTATGCTACATATACACTCTGCTTGTTTAGGTACATAAACATGATAATAGCAAGTTTGATTTTAAGTTGACATATCATGTCCATTTTCATGTGATTTTACATAACTAACCCTGTTGTATATACATGCATATATATATATGCGATACTGTTCATTTTAATGACGCATAAGTCTACATTCGACTTTCCGTCGTCAGTAAATATCTATCTATCCATGATCAGTTTGATGGGTGATTACATTATTATTTTGAATTACTAGTACACTATCTATGTCAAAAATACATTATCAGAGAGATTCCAAAGTTTACATTATTATATTGTAATGTCATGTTTAATATTTTCAAATCAATAATCATCTGAACTGCGATTTTCTATCATTTTTGTTCTCTTTAACGTCAGCGATGCTTTCTTCTTCACAAGATTCTTCTGAAAAAATACAAGTAATAATGGTGTGAACTACAAATTCAAATTATACAGTCATAGTAAATTTAAACAGTTCTAGTGGAAATGATTTTAGCAAAGTAGAAGTGGCTTGTATACTCTACTATCACCATTGCATTAGTAATGTTGCAGTCGTCAGTCAGGATCATCATTCAGAACAACACAATTGAAAACATTACATTGGGATCGGCATTTGTAGGACAAACGCATTTGAAAGCTTACGAAAATGTAGCGCCAAAGTCATCTAAAGTAAAAACTACGAAATGATATCATCTGCCTCTCATAGGGTTTCATAACTTTGTGTAACATACATTTTATATTGAACTCGCATACTTGACTTGTAATTATATTCTTAATTCACCTTCATTTGACTGTTAATGTTATCAAAAGCAACAAAATAAAAAGCCACCAGTTGATCCTTATCAGCTCTAATCCTACGATAACAATAATTTTCTAGGCAAACACTGTTAAAAGTCTAACTTAAAATACAGGTCATGGCTAAATTAACAAATCTTGAAATAACCTTGATGTCATCCTACAACTATATGCCACAATAAGGGTCTCAGGTTTATATAGCTTTTTATTATTCTGCTTTGAATAGATGCTTATGAGGGTTTATTTTAAATAATGCATCACGATTTAAAAAAAATACCGTGCAAGCACTCAAAAACCCCTCGGCTGATGCAGTGAGTTAAAATGTCCACAAGTCAGACACAACTGCTTCCAATACATTGTATCGATAATAGAACAATGATAAAATCAGGATGGCCGCTATACCCTCAGTTTGGATCGCACGTGAAAAGGGACAATACCACTAGACTCGCAGACCTCGAAAACCTATATATGCCAGGTTTCAAGGCCCATTTAACTGAAAAGAAAAAAGATTTATTAAAATTGATAAAATAAAGATGGCCGCCATAGCTTCGTTTTCAGTCGCACGAATAAAAAAAAGTTAGTCGCCAGGTGATGGTCATTTTGATTATCGGTGGAAAGCTGAAAATCTGATAAGGTCATAACCATACTCATGGGTAGCTTCACATAAAAAAATTGAGAGATCCAATAATTATTTTTCAAGTTATCGCGCTAACAGGGAATTTTGAAATAAAAAAATCAAGATGGCCGCCATAGCCTCGGAAAACGGACAATGCCAATGGACTCGCAGACCCCGAAAACCTATATATACCCGGTTTCAAGGGAATTCTGAAAAACAAATTGAGTCGAAAAAAAAGATTAGTCGCCAGGTGGCGGCCATTTTGATTCTCAGTGGAAGGATGGTCTCCATACTCAGGAGTAACCTCCCATAAAAAAATAATTATGTTTCCCGTTAACAATATCTTTTTTGAATCTTTGACCCTGACCTTTGACCTTGACCTTGAGTAAAAAAATGTGCCTGGATGGGTTGGATGTTTGTATTAATTATGAATTCAATCTGTTACACCATGAGAGTGCATGCGGCGTCGGAGCCGGCGGCGGCGCACGAAGAGGACGACAATACCCCTTCGGGCCCAACGGCCTAGGGGTAAAAATAGAAAAAACTTGGATTCAGGGAGTCGTTTTTGTGGGGAATTTGGGCAACGGAGGTCAACCTGAACTTTTTTCTGACAAATGACCTGCAACTGAACACTGGTTTTGGCAGAAAGCGCCATTGAGTCACAACAATATTGATATCAAGATGCTAGCACTATGTAAGTCCTATATCGTATCATATGATGGAAATGATGTGTGTATTTTTTTACAGTTATGTGATATATTATATAAATTATAATACACACCTGAGCACGTGAGACTTTCTCGCTCCTGCTAATTTTTTTCTCTATGTCTGCTATTGCTTTCAGATTGCCTTCCAATTCAGCGATGATCCCCATAAATACCGTATGTGTCTCTGTTTCTGTTTGCTTTTTATCACTACGAGATTGTACACCTTCGTGGTCTTTATGCTTTGGTCTTGTTGGTGTATCGGCACATATTGAATGTGTTGGATCAAATGGATTAACATCATAAGCTTTAGGCCCTGACCATGTAAATCCAATGACGAAGAACACAGTTTTATTCCAGCAACTTCTGTCACGAATGGGAATTGAAGTACAAATAGTTATATCTGTGTTTATTTCAGAATTGTTTCCTAGTTTTATTTTTACTTTGCATCCATCATCAACTAAAAGCCCTTCAAAACGCGTTAGCGTTCTCACTACATATGGTTGTGACCAGAATATGCTATTAGGAACATGGCTTGTCTGTCGTGTATCGGAATGAAGTTCATTATGGCTTATTATAGACTGCAAGTCATCTCCATTTGCCAAGAAAAACATTGTGGTCACATCTTTTCTCCTGTGTGATTTACCATCATCGTGGTTTGGGTACTTTCTGTCAAACGCCTCCCTCCATTGCCTCAACACTTCCTCCAACCGATTCGGTGTCAACTGTTCAACCTTGGTATTAATACCCGGCCAGTTTAACACAACATAAAACAAATATGGCTCCAAGCTGATATGCCGATCACTTTCTTCTTGATTGCGAATGGTGTACAACTTCCTGCTATAATTTACTATGGTGTTGTAATTCAATTTGAAAGAATGTGAGACCAAACGTAGGGCAAAACTGCTACACAAATTAACTTGAAAATCGTGAGAGTGTACATGACCAGTCTTTATATTTTGCTCAGTCATGTGCAAAACTTTTTTCAGAACTTCTTCACCTTGACTCTTCTTAAATCCTAATTCTAATATTGAGCTGAAGCTTGTGCCAGCCAATGAGAATATTCTTCGTCTTCTATATTCACATGCTTCTTCTTCACTATACGATTTTGGTGCAGAATCATCCTGCTCGCCAAAGTATTCAACAAGATTATCTCTAAACTTGATTATTTTTTCCCTTACAAGCTTGTCTTCATTTTTTTGGTGTTCATCGGTTACTCCTTCTCGCAGTTGTAGCCTTTCATCCTCAAGTGCTTTTAGTACCCTGGTGATATTCCGTTGGAGCTGCCAAAATTTCGGCATATAGTTTTCCCCATCTATGTTCTCTAAAAAATGCATCTGTGCCACAGTTTCTTTTCTTACGAGGAAATTGTGAAGTTTCTGTGTGTTTTGTGCAAATGGTGGAATAAGGGATAGGCAATCCCAAGGATTGAGGTTATTTTTAACTCTCCAAATAATCCAGCATCGTTTTTAGTGGCATTTCTCCGTCGGCTCAAGCTCTGTGCTCTTTCAAATTTGCTTATCCCATCGAATGATAGCGAAACCATTTCTTTTATATCCTCGTTTGACATAGTTTTTTTATCATGCAACATTTTATATATAACACACAGCTGGGATAGAGCTATACGACCATATGTATCCCAAAAAAACGAGTTTTCTGGTTGTTCAGATGTTGCCTCTTGTGCATAATGCTTGGCCGTATCCCACTCTTCATTGTGCATGCATATACGAGCTAGTTGTTGAGCAATAAATGGATCTTTATCTGCCATGATATAAAACGTTTCCAATAATTGTTTAGCTTCTTTTGGAGACTCGTTATCTACAATATTTTGTATCAGCGGTGCGAATTTTGTCAGGGGATTACCTGTTATACTTCTGTCCCTATGTATCAGTATATCTTTCATTATCCTCAAGAGATCTTCACGGGTCATACCAGTTCGCGAACTAAATATATCTTCACATGTGATGAATTCTAAAGCCATGTCGCTGGTCATCTGCTTGATGCCTGTCAAATTTTGGAGTATTTCCAAAACACAAGCAGCCAAGAGATGGTTTGTTATGCGCAGAGAATCAATGTAACCCATTGATACCTTCCATGTTCTGTTCATTAGCAAATGAAAATTTTCACTCATTTTAATTTCTGACGGTGTTTTTTTCGCTTGTGAAATAAAACCTGCTGACATACATGGCTTGTTAATATCCATCATAAAATAGTCAAACGTTGCAGTTGGAATTGACTGAAACTTGACGTCATACGTGTTTAAAAAGGCGACATACTTCAGTATATGTAGTTCTCTTTCATCCTTTATGGCACAAATAAATCGGCGCACCGTTTTTGATATTACGTTCATATTAAATCCTTCTTTCATTATATTGAAGGATAGTAGCTGCTCAGGGTTCACGTTTTTACCAATTTTAAGTGAAGTACTATCAAACCAGGCTTTTTCGTTATCAGTGAGCTCCTGTTTCAAGGTGACAGTGCCATGTGGGATACCAATAATATTAGATTTTCTCTGACAAATCAAAAGAAGGCACATTATCCGCTGATGCTCACTTTCCCTCATTAGTCTTTTTGCTTGCTTCTCCAATGTGACCCACAATTGTTTTGCTTTATCTTCATCTTGATTATCTAGAAGCAGTATCACTGGACTGGGATTTGAAGGATCCTTGTATGCGCGAAATTTTTCCACCTGGTCAGCTGTCAAGTCGGTTATATCCTTAATTACAGCACAGCGAAAATCTTTTCGAAATTCCCATAAAACGTGTTTTGCCATTGTTGAACCCCCAGCACCCGGTTCATGGAATAATAGTACTCTTCCTACAAAATGTTCATCTGTCATTGTGTTCCCTTTCAGTATATCTTCAACTCTTCTCTTTAGATCGTGCAATTTGTTTCTTTCACATACTTGCCTTCTTGACCAAAAGTTCCACCAATCTACATCAGCTCCTCTGTAGTAGTTCAGCTCAACCTCTGCTAGTTTTTTATTTACATCAAATTCACTAGTATTTTCGGCATCACACGCATTGCTTCCAAGGATATCTAAATCACTCAGGCTATTTATCATCTTCTTTTCAATGGTAATTAGACTGTTGGAAGATGTTGGTAGACTGCAAATTGCTCTATCAGGGACATTTATGAATGATGAAATAGTTTCACATATATGAAGCCATGGCATTCCAATTATCATATTTTCCTTGATATCCACGTCGTTAACATAGTGTCTTCTCTGAAGTTCTTCCACCCAAGGATCAGCAATATATTCATCTGCTATCAAAGAAAGACATCGCCTGGGGAATACAGAGAAGAAACATTCAGCTGCTTCCAACATCACCTGCCAATCCTTGGAAAATAAACAGAAAATTATCAAGGCTCTTTCAGCTGGTATTTCATCTCCAAAAAAGTCCACAATACGTTTGTGCCCTTTATTTTTTGTTTGCCTCCACATGAATGGGTCAGCTGATTTCTCACCAACAACCTTGTAACCATTAGTGAATATCCATGGTATGTTCACTGTGTGTTTTATTTCGCACTTCAAAGATTCTATCCTGCCTGGATTTTTCAAATTGATTTCGGAGCAATTATCAAATTCTTCAGGTGTGGGGATCACCCTGAAAACGTGATCTTGAAAACTCTCCAGAAAATTATAAATCCTACCCTCATCATCAAAATCAAAAACAGCTTTCCATGGTATCAGTGATAAGAAATGAAGTTTTTGTTTTATAAATTCATCAGACATATCCCCGGTGGGTCTATTTGTAACCAGTATTGGGAAGAGACGACTCGCACAAAAGTAATCATCACCTCCACACAAGAGGCGAGTGAGCTTCATTGTTAAATCTTTGCTAGCTTTAGGAAACATTCTTCTTTCCTCTTCTTCTTCTCTGTGTTTTGCAAGTATTTTTTTGGATTCCATGAATTTTATCAAATCTGTTCCGCTGATAACTTTCATCTCTCCTTCAACAAATGTATATAACATGATATTGATTTTGTCAACATCTACAGCCAAATCCGGACTTTCAGACATTGGCAAACGAAGAAAAAAGGCAGAATTTCCACATACTGTTGCGGATGGTACAACGTCTATTTCAATCACGAAAAGTGATGGATTTGGATTGAAATCAGGATCTGAAACTTCTATGATTTGCGGCTGTCTAACGCAGCTGTACACAACATCTCTGTCATCATGACAAAAGCCTTTATTTATGATTAGAGATAGGCCTTCAATATATTCGTTTTGATTTGGAATTAATGATGTACCATATATTTCACCTTCTTTGCTGTGACTCTTCTTTTTTATACCAAAATGAATAGTTCCATTTTGTCGTGAATTCAGACAGGAACAAATGAATTTTAACGTTTCATCTTCAAATTCTCGTAATCTTGATTTGTCATCTGTGGCATCCAGTGAGGCAAACAAGTGCAGTGGACGTAGTAGCCCACTCAATCCCTGATCGAATATTTTAGTAATCCCCCCCTTCTTGTACTTGAATGAACTAGTTACACATGTGTTGAATTTTCTAAGTACTTCAGTAGTTGGGTCTCGTTGATTACATTTTGTCGCACGCATATTTGCTTTTAGTTTCGACCCTGTGAAATCTCTCAATAGTTTATTTTTCGTTATCTCTAGTGTTTTCCTTTCACCATATGTCAGCATATCCTTGAAAAAGCTATGTATTTCATCCATTGTCATATGTGACAAAACAAATCCATTTATTTTCTCGCTTTTTATTTTTTTAATCAGCTTTTTTTTGTCAAATTTCTCATCCTTCAGCCATGTGCAAACTTGTTCTTCTGTCCATGACATCAATGCTACGAATATAAACAATATATCAATATTTTCAAAGAGCTATCAGTGAAAACAAACGTAATCTAGAAAAAATCTTTTGTAAGTTTAATACCCATTTATTTATAGGCTCGATCGTGATTATACATATTATTGTATTGAAGCTGATTATGTGATCATAGGTTTTTTATCAATCACAAAATATTTGGGCAACATGGCAACTGTTAATATACACATTAGAAATAACCAAACTGAGATAAGAACACACGTGTGATGCAAAATTATTATATACAGTCATTGAAATCAGAATTTCGCTAAAATTATTATTACATTAGCGCTTTTACAATAGAAATTAAATATTCGCGAAGTCTAGACTTCACGAAAAATATCAAAATCACAAATTCGCGAGAATTAGCAGATCTACAGTATCTAAATAACAACAATATAAAAGAAGGACTGCCCGTTTCAAGTGAACCGTTGTGAACTGGTCTGGATCCACGCTTTCTTTGCATATAATTTTGTATTTTTTTCTGCGCCATATAATCCTATGAGATATGGCACAATATAAATATATTGTGAACATTGTGAACATTGTGAACATTGTGATATGGCTTTGCTAGTAAACTAAAATTTGTTAAATATATAATCAGTATAGGGCCTATGGTGTTGCCATTCAATTTTATTACTTATCCCTGATATAGGCCAATATCCTGCTCACTGAAAATTCAAAAGCAGCAGAATACTGCATTTAGCATCGACATTTCAAAACAATCTTAGGGGTTTCACTGGACTTGTGCGTACACATGCTAATATATCTGGCTACGCCCCTGTAGGCATATGGGCCTACTAAACTTCTAAAGGGTTTTTCTGTATTAAATGTAGGCTAGACTACATTGTATATTATATCGAGGTTAGAAGAAATCCCATGCCCAGGGCCAGTGGCAGTGTCAGCAGTCGTCAGCTGGCATAAAACGCCATGGTCGGATTGTCGCCACAATGTCTGATTAATGGGGTTATTCATAAAATAAGTTGGAGAGTAACTTAGGCATGATCTAAAATTCAGGCATATTGAATAGACAGGTACAGTCTAACATGACGGCTAAGTCATAAACGTTTACTGATACTGACTGTGTGGCGTTTTATGAAATTAAAATAAAATGTTTTTCAAGATTTCCATTAAGTTTTTTTCAGAAATGATTGTGGTATTAATTAAAAACAATCAAGAATTAATGGATTTTTCGTTTACAACGAGTTCAATAGCGAACAACAGATTAAAACTGAGATTTGGCTTTTGTATAACTGACGATTTCAACTGTTATTGATAATAAGTATGTTAATTAAAGGTAACCTGGTGTTTCTACTTGAGGCGAGCTTGCTTCCACTTGGCCATCAGGGTCTTCATCATTGTCTGAGCACTGTGATTGAAATGACGATCTCCACTTTACACCAGTGAACACTGTTTTGCTGTATGCCAATGTTAAAGTAAATACCAAAAAGACATGTGAACTTATTTATGGGGAATCCTGTACTTTATTCATACATGTAGATAACATGAATGTGCGGTTCAGATCTCTCCATAATAGTAGGATTGGGAACCACATAACATAGTAGCGGGTATTGTGTTATGAGGGCTCATACTCATGGTATTATATGCGGTGCTCAGACTCATATATCATGAAGAGATAGTATATGTAACCTGGTAGGCTAGTTAAAAAAATGATAAAGCTATCAATATTGCAGGATTTTTACTTCAATATATCCACTTCCATATCAAGGTGGAAGCCATCTGATTTTTTTAAGAAAAAATGTTTTGCTTTGTTTATGTTGGTAGGGTCTATGAACTGTAATCGTGGACTGCTGCACACCGCGAAGGTATGGGCGTGGATTGTGAAATTTGTTTGCAGAGAAGAAGGAGGAAATGTCGTTCATATTGGAATGAAGTTTATTGAAGCAGTTTATTGAATGAAATGTGTCTTAAAGAGAAATTGCTTAGTAAATTTAGAGGACTAGAAGAGAGAAAACAAAACTTCTTACTGATTTTAAGATGTCAAGATCAAAGTTCTTAGGCAATATGACACAGCTCATAAGAGATCTATAATGTTAAATATTGAACAATTTTGCATTGATACATCCAATCCAAAGAATTTGTGGGATCATGTAAAAAAAACTATGCCCTAAGAGAAAAAGTCATATACCAATGGAAGTAAAGATTATTAATGTTCAATACACTGATAATGAAAATGTGTTGAAGAAGTGGCTGTCAGATTTTTCTCAATTATATAACAATGATGTCAGTGCATTTGTTGATGATAATTTTTATCAAACTATGCTTTGAAATAAAGAAATATTAGAAAGTAATATTGCTGATCCACTGTATAATTATAATAAAAATCTTAATGAAAGTATAACAACTCAGGAGGTTGAAAAAGCTATTATGAGCAGCAAAAATGGTAAGTCTGCAGGTCCTGATAAATGGCATTATGAAGTTTTGAAGAATCATACTATAATTGAAGCTTTGCATTAGTTATATCTTTTATGTTTTCCACGGGAAAGGCACCTAGGGAGTGGCTGAGAGCTACCATCTCACCAATACAAAAAATGGGCTCAACTTGATAAATGTAAACCTTTAAATTACAGAGGAATTAGTTTACTTTACAAAAGTGCAAAAATGTATTCATCTATTCTAAATAGCAGAGTAATGGCATATTTGGAGAATAATAATTTATTAGTTGAAGAACAGAATGGGTTCAGAAGAAACCGAGCCTGTATAGACCATGTTTTTTCTCTTGCTTCAATTCTGCAAACAAACGCATGTAAAAAATTGGGACTTTCACTACATTTATTGACTTTAAGAAGGCTTTCGACTTGATAGACCTATGAAGCACTTTTTTTATAAACTTTTACAGAATGGTATAGATGGCAAAATGTATTGGTCTGTTTAGTCAATGTACTTTGACACTATTAGTAATGTACAAGTAAATAAGTTGTACACTGACTGGTTTTCCATTAATAGTGGAGTGAGACAGGGGGATACACTCTCCCCCACACTTGTCTCTCTTTTTATAAATGATTTAGCTAAGAAATAAAGGATGCTGGTTATGGTATAACTGTGCGTAATGATAAAGTTCCGATACTATTGTATGCAGATGATATAGCACTGTTATCAGAGTCTGAAGATGATATTCAGAAAATGTTAGATATTTTATATGAATGGAGTAGGAAATGGCGCCTGCAAGTGAATTGTAGTAAAACTAAAGTCATGCATTTTAGGAAGAAAAACTTGTGTGGTCACAATATGTATTTCATCTTGGTGAAACGCCGTTAAATAATGAAGATCATTATAAGTATCTTGGAGTTATATTTGAAGAACATTTAGATTTCAATACCTGTGCTGAGACTTTAGGTGCTGCAGGAGGCAGTGCTTGGACTCGGTTATCAACAAATTTAAATCAATTAAAAATATGGGATTCAACACCTTCAGTTCTCTGTATAATGCAGGTGTTTTACCAGTGACTGATTATTGCGCTGGAATATGGGGCCATAAACTATACCAAAAAACGAAAGCTGTTTAAAAACGTGCTCTACCATTCTATATATGGGGGTGCATAAGTTTACGCCTATTCCCGCCATAGAAGGTGATGTTGGATTGTTGCCAACATATTATCGTCATAAATTGGAAATCATTCGACTTTGTAACCGTCTAATTTTAATGGATAATAGCAGACTGGCGAAGAAAATGTTTTTGTGCAATTATTCAAATCCCAAAGTTAATGATTGGCCCACACAGGTCCGCCGTATATTTGAATCTATGGGGAGCTCGATATTTATTATAATGTTCAAGTGTGTGATATTAGTTACGCTAAGAATATTTTGTTTAATAATTATGCAGAAACCTGGCATGCAAGTGTAATGAGTAAACCAAAACTACGTATTTACAGAGAGATTAAAACTGATTACGGGCTTGAGAATTACATAGCTTTTAATCTTTCACGTCAGGAAAGATCTTATTTAGCCCAATTTAGGTGTGGTATTCTTCCTCTAAAAGTCGAGACAGGTCGTTTCAGAAATGAGCCACTCTAGTCCGGGGGTCGAATGCATATTTTTGGTCGAGCCTGGAAAGTGGGTCCAAGGTTTTTTCTCTGTGTTTTCATGTTATATAGGTATTGTACTCCATGAAACTGCATGATGGCATTCTCACAACATTGAGCATTTTTATATAACACGTTTTATAAATTCGCGTCAATCGGGACGCAAAATAATGGTTTTACACGTTTCGAAAAATATAAATATTTAGCCCTATATAAAGCACTAACCTAATCTATATTTGCCATCATTGGAAATAGTATGTCTTCAGTGTTAACAACAGTGAAGCCATAATTGTACAAATTGATTGAACCGGAAGTTTTGAGTTATGTGAACCCTTTGATCCCAAGGCCTTTCATAAACATAATTACTAGTGTAAAAACCTAAAATTTCACATTAATATAAGAGTGTGGCCTATCGAAATGAAATGAAAAATCGCGATGGTTTGTCTGTACGTCAGTAGGATTATTTATACCTTAAAAAATGGATGTGCATGAAACTGTTACCAGAGGTGTGTTTCGAGCCAGAGAACAATCAATTGAATTTACAAATGATCCGGATTAGTTTACGATCCGGATCAAATACAAAATCACTGCGGCGGAGGTTTGCAGTCTCTGACTGACTGTCTAGTTCTATCACATTATACCCCTATTGCAAAGTATGAGTATGAGTGCACCTTCAATTGATGGCAGGTAACCCCAGCTAAGTGTTATGCTTTGTGAATCAAAATAAATTTGAAATTATTTTCATTCATTTGGAATTACTCGTGCTAGCTGTTCGTCGTGATTGATATTATTCAGACCAAGAGGGCTCAGCAACGAATGACAACAAATCATGACCATACATAATTGTATAGGCTTACCACATAGTAATATGCCACATGCACATCATGACACTGTTGTGACAGATATAACACATTTCCAGTCATTGGCGACATGCCCCAATTTACAATTATGAAATCAAATCTGCAACTGTATAAAATTATGACAGATGTCCTTTGGGTGTATCCAGATAATTGTTCATCAGAGACATATTCCCGGGTTGGTGATATACATATATTCGTGGGTATCATCGGTGTACAACTCTGATGGCAGGATCAGTACCGTAGTGCAGACTTACATTTAGGCATTTAAACACAAAATAAAGCCAAATGTTACACAATATAAAGTGATGCTGAGTGGACCCTAGCACTCGAAGGGTGCTGAGAGCGAGATAAAGGCAGCAAAGCTTGTTTAAAAACTGCTTTTAGCCTTTCCAATTTCTTTATTAATATATTATACTCATTGCAGATGTCTGGTTGGCAAGGGAAGCAAGGAAACTGGAAGCATTTCAGAATTTAAGTATATAGGCTAATTGAGATGCGCCCGCAGCGCATAGGGGGTTGTGGTGGTTTAAATGAGGTGTTGAATTAGCAAGTAGCTATCCGCTATTTCGTGTCTTATCTCGCAAAGTCAGAATGAGAATAGGCCGATAAAAATGTAATTTAGCAGATCCTTTAAATGTACATTTAAGACTTTTTTTTTTATTAAACTTATGTGTCTGTGCATATTTAAATTCACTTAGTATGTTAACATACTTTAAATTGCGCTCTGCGCCTGCCGCAGGTTGTTTTCCACATCTAGTCTTATATGCGTTACTACAATTTCAGCACTATAGTTTGAGCACGAATAGCTAGATGTAGGTTATCTAAGTTGAAACATATCCCTGTTTCAACAGCTTTGGTGACTGCTGCTAGTAATAACAGCTCACCACACTGAATATGTCATGACCCACAACAGGATGAAGGGCTTACTCCAAATATACACAAGAGCACATACACACTCTTAATACCAGGACCGATCTAAATATCAAAATTCCGAAAGTCATTGGCATAACAAGACTATAATCACGAAGGAGTTGACGACAGCATATAGTGCACCCGGAGAGGGTGTTTTCGGCATATTAAACTGTGATGGCTGGCGATACATAATCATAGACCAATCTGCTGCACAGCTTGGGGAGACAAATATTGATATTCCCATTATCATGAAATCACCTATACATAATGTGTCTTAGAAATTAAAGTGACCTGGGCACTGCCGAATATTTTGACCTCACTCTTAACCTGTTGCCAGGACCCTCCTTATCTCGATGTGATACATAATGGCTGGATGCTTTGGTATTGGAATTCTTTTGGGTCGATGTAATAAGGAACTTATTCTGCGGTTAATAACCCGGCCAGAGGAGCATCACCTGTTGATAATTATGTTAATTGCCATCAACTGAGCAAGCCTTCCAGGAACAATTGAAAATAGAACATTTACAAACTTTCCGGTGAAGAATGTCTTGATGCTTGAGCCACAGAAGCTACATCCGTTAGCATATAAATGGAGCATTGATGGGAATATGCTATGTTCAACTACAGTTCCTCAATGAAGTCAACTGTTCTCAGATTGCATCTCAACTGGTCCCCAAATTACATAAAAAAAATTCAAGTATGGCTGCTCCAGTTAGAACCATGTGATTGTGTGCGATGTGGAAGTTACAGAGCAGGAATGCAGGACGCATTGCCATTGTCTATGAATATGATGCATACTAGTACTATATTAACAAAGATGATGAAACAAAGAATGAACAGGAAGGTAGTAGTAACTTTATTATAAATATATAACAAATGTCAAAATGATGGCGAAGGTGGTGGTGCCATTGCTGATTATCTACGTAACTTTTTAAAGATAAATAACGATTACTTACAATTTTTGGTAGTTTAGCAGTACAGTAGTTTAGCAGTAACCTAAATTATTACACCACATATTGATAATTGATGTATCCATATAGTCAGATATAGATATGCTGTGATATTGGAACTATAAATAAAAAACAAAAAGCTTAAATATCTTGAATTATTTACTCATATGTTAAACTGCTATACCACAAGAATGGAACATATACGTCACGGTTCACGTCAGACCACATTGCCATTGATGAACCAACCTTATATTTTGTACAATAAAATCATATGCCTTGGCACAGAGGCTGGCCAATTGGCATTTAACTTTACCTAATTAGGGCCCACAAATTTTCTCTGTGTGTCTCAATAGCGGCCGGACATCTAACCGTTGCTGAAGCGTTAATTTGAGTCAATGCAGCCCATCAATGGTGATTTATCGGTGTGCCAGAGTCGCAGATAATGGCCCAACATTGGGTTAGTGAATCATATTGACTGGCCCATACAATAGAATGCCAACATATAACACATTGCTACACAATTCAAACTATATAATAATCCCCTTTTTCATCCCAGCAAATACATACATATGGTCAAGTAGGCCGCATTTAGATTGTGGCCTAGATGAGCGAAAATAGGTGAGCGACAGGTTATCTAGTTTATTGAGATCATGGCACTTCATTATTGTAAGACAATCAATGCAGGTTCAGCTATATAAGCACATACAAATGTGGAGGATGTAATATAGGGCCTACCAGAGCTGGGGTCAATTCCGGAATTGAATGGGAATTGAGCTCAATTCCTGACTCAATTCCAGGAACTGGACTAGGAATTGGAATTGATAAAAAAGGAATTGGAATTGAATTGGAATTGACAAAAAATGCCCGGAATTGATAAAGGAATTGACTTTTTTATCCATGTTTATTTTTTAAGCGCTATTATACGCATGAGTGATCATCCCTTTTGTCATTGCAGTAGAACCTGATCTATGTTGATTGATATGTGTATTATAATAATAATAATAATAATAAAAATAAACTTATATTTAATGGATTTATTAAATTTATGTAAAAATACTCATTTAAATAACTAATGGCCATCAAGATTGAATAAGACTGTGATGACTTGTGAGACCAAAAAAAGACCTAAAAACCAAACTGACCAAAAAAATAACCGGATTGTAGGTCAGATGTGTAATCCAAATAATAGTTGTAACAAAATTGCTCCTGCTAAGTTGGAGCAATTCGATCTAACTATCACAGCTTGGTGTGTGCGTATATACTTGTTACTTGTTACTTGTTGTTACCTGTATACACCCTTGATTTACTACCTGGGACTGGTGTAACCAGCCGGTAACAGTTTTGCCGAGAAGTGCGACTCATGACAACTCCACTAGTGTCAACACCTACTGTATATAGTGTTAGAGAATCACCATCGAGTGGCGGAATTATCATCAAAATGAGACGCCGAGCCGGCGTTGGTTTAATGTTAGCCCGTCATCGGAAACGATGGGCTAACATTATATCAACATTGCAGTCTATCCCAAAAAGACCAAAATTTCACTGGACTGTAAACTTGAAACTATTACCAGACCGAAATAAATTTCACCGGAAAGTAGGTGGTCAATGACCGATTCTTACCTTGTGAGACCAAAAAAAGACCTGAAAACCAAACTGACCAAAAAAATAACCGGATTGTAGGTCAGATGTGGCTGGGTATTTTGTCGGACCTACGTCTGTTTTACCAGACATGTCCGGTCGGTCCGACGTTATTGGGAAAGACTGACATTGGGTCAATGCTTCGTGTTTGCTGGCTTAAAATTCTGGAAATAATTGTACTATTATTTTATTAATGCTTTCCTTATATATTCGCGCAAGCATGATCACACTTTTAAACTATCACTTTTGTGTCACTCAACAACATTTTTTAACATTTGTATTTAAAAAGTAATGCTTGTCTCATGGGTATAATTTTAGCTCTCGCATTTGTTATATTTTTGTCATTTGGACGTCTATAGTTTATAAAAATATCACGAGTCATGATTAGACTTAAAACATAACTATCGCTTGCCCCTCGAGTTGGTAGAACAAAATAAATATCGGGACCTTGAAACGAATGCGTTTCCAATCGACGTTGAGCCAATGTTGATTTAATATTGGGAAAGCGCTGAAGACGTTGGAGCAACATTAAGGCAACATTGGGTTAACATCCAGAGTTAGTAGGAAGGAAGTTATGCAACGTTGCCAAGCGCTCTAATTGACTTTTTGATTACTTCGCTAATATGCCTTTTGTGCCCTAGAGGTTATCCTGATATATTTTCTTATAGTATATTTAATCGCCACACGCTAGAATTAGATTTTAAAAAATAGTATAATCGGAAGATAAATAATGTGAATAATTGCATAAATTGAAATACAACAATAGATCCTACATTGATTTATTTTTAATACGAGTTTATTTGAGTGAGGTGTGGGTCGACACGTCGTAGCCTTCACAGGGTCAGACTTATCAGAGTTTCAAGTAGCACGGCTTGTCGCGAGACATTGTGTTAATTACACTGCTGTGTTGATGGCAATTTTGGAGTAACAGTTAGTCTAGAGAAATAACGCGCTCACATCCGCGTCCACACGTGTACAACTCCGTCATTAGGTATTAAAGATGTACTCCACCCTACTAATATTAAAGTTTAGTGAGTGTAACATGTTTAAATATGTTTACAATATAAAAAATAAAATGTATTTTATTTTATATCGAGTTATTATACAGCTGTTCTATGTGTGTCAAAAGTCTCATTCTTGGGTGGAATTGATAAGGAATTGACTTATTAGGAATTGGAATTGAATTAGAATTGACTTTTCTCAAAACCAAAGGAATTGGAATTGACTCAGGAATTGATGAAAAGGAATTGGAATGGAATTTGGAATTAATAAAAAGTAATTGACCCCAACTCTGGGGCCTACAAACGATACTGAATTAGGCATCTTGTGACATTTGACCTTGAATTATAGCCTTGACCTTTGACCCAATGATATTTATTATTAATTTACATCAATATACAAACAATACAACTAATAACTATACATTTTGTAAATATATAAAGTGATTTTCTGTTTTTCCCGATCACGTAAAACCACTGTTTTGTACCGCGATAGGGGACAAAATGTAAAACTCGTTATTTCAAAATGCTCAATGCTGTGAGAATGCCATCATACGGTTTCATGGAGTAGGCCTACAATACCTATATAACATGGAAACATTGCGAAAAACACTTTGGACCCACTTTCTAGTTTTAGCTCCTGGCCCACTGACTACTCAGCGAGAGAAAATGTACGTTTTGTGACCAAGAGTCTGTAGAAAATGAGTTTCATTTTATTTTACATTGCCCGAAATACAATATGGAGAGGCAGAATTTATTAGAGGTATATCTGTCCAATTTAGTAGGTGATAATGTAGCAAAGCTGAATGCTCTAATGCAGCAAGCCGTCCGTCCACTGGCTAAATATATACATAAAGCATTTCTAAAACGCAGAGAAGCACTGTATGTTTTATAGAATGTTCAACAGATTATATGGATTACGAATTTTCATGTTTATAATATTTATAATAACAATGTAATTTTGTATATATATAATATATATATGTCTATGTTAAATATTATATCAATACGCTGAGGCGCGGGGTATTGAATTTTTTCTTCAGGTTGGCCAACTTGAGATGGTTCCAGAGCTACTGCGTCTCAGTGTGTTGCCAAATCTGTTTTTTTACAAGTACGCAAAGTTATAATTATATTTTAAAGTGACTTAAAGTCCATTGGGCTAGGTGTTAAAACTGTTTAATTTATGTTTGATGTAACAAAATCATTGTAAAACAGGTCACTATATTAAAAAATATCGTTATCGTTATCGTTATCGAGGGAAATCGATGTTTCTTAGTACTATGGCGTGACAGCGATCTACACACTAATGTTGAAAACATCCCCACAACATTTTACCGACGTAGCTGAAAACTAGCATAAAAAACCCTTTAGTTTCAGATTCATCCTGGGCTATATGATATGGAGTTCGTAAGCTGTATTATATTTAGGGAATATATCACTTTTACGATAAACGTGTGAAAGCTCGCATACATGTAAGGCGGCCGGTCACATCAAAATTCAAGATGGCGTCCATTACTTAGAAAAACTGGCTGCCACAAGTTCTAGCTTAAGAAGAAATATCCATAAAATATGATGAAGTTATTAATTATGGATGATTTTTGTGTTTATTATAAGTTTTTATGAAATGCCTGACTGTAAGTGACCAGATGTTGCCAACAAATCTATGTAAGCCAAAAGTATAATTGCCGAAGATGAAATATACATATTTCGGTAGCCAAAGAGGGATTTTTAGCAGAAACTTGTTTCGGCTTTTTTTCGTACTTTTGATTATTGCTCATTTTTATTTTATCTCCGGTTTTAGCGCGGGAAACAAAAAAATAAGTATTGGTATCTATATACCGATATCCAGGATGGTGTTTAATTCTCACCATTGAGGAAGTTGAGAAACCTGAGAAAATCCAAGATGACCGCCATTTTCCAAGGTAAAACACAAACTAATGCTATTTTTTACATAATTGAAGCAGATTCACGATTTTGGTGTCTACCATAGGTTTTTCAGTTATGCCGGACATATTAGTAGTGCCGCCACTTTGCCAAGCTCGAACAATCAATCAATCCCATGCTCGACATAATTGAAGCAGATTTATGATCTTGGCGTATGCCATAAGGTGTGCAGTGTGGTAAAAAACTACTTCAGATATTGCACTGTGGATCAACATGTTGATAACTTTTCAAAAGTTAAACAATAAATTAATGCCATTTTTGACAGAATTATTGTAATAATTTAGATAGCAGTATATTTTTGTCTTCCGTATTGTGATGTTTTGTAGTTATATCATGGGATACCAGTCATTTCGACACAATGCAATTTCGACACAGTGACATTTTGACACAGAAGAGACACTTCGACACAGAAACACGCCAAAAAGTAAGTCATTTTGACACAGCTTTAGACGTTTCGACACACTTTCTTACAAATGCATATTTGTGTTTATTTATGGGGTTTCATTACATGGATTTTGTCTTAGTTGATTTAAAAATCCCATAAATGTATCTTATTTGCGTAAATTAGCATAAATTAACATAATTGTCGCTAAAAATGCGAATATGCCAGTTCGAAAATATACAAAATGTTCTAACTTTCCGTCAAAATCACTCACAAAGGTGTTTTTGGTGTCTATACCCAGGTTTGTCACCTCATGGAAGTCGTTTCACTACATAAGTACATTTTTAAGTTCACAGATCAACCTAATTTGCATAAATTAACATAATTGAAGCAAAACACTATAAAATGTTCTAACTTTTCAACCAAGCCACCCACCGAGGTGTTTTAGGTGTATATACTAAGGATTTTCATTCCATGGAAGTCGTTTCACTAACTTTTGAAGACCACAGGACAACCTAATTAGCATAAATTAACATAACTTAACATAATTGCAGCAAAAAAAATATAAAATGTTCTAACTTCTCGACAAAATTACCAGCAGCGGTGTTTTTGGTGTCTATATTCAGGGTTTTCACCCCATGGACGTCGTTTCACTAAGTTTTGAAGACCTCAGAGCTACCTCATTTGCATAAAATAACATAAATTAACATAATTAAAGCCAAAGAACTATAAAATGTTCTAACTTTTCGACAAAATTACCCAATTCATTTAATCTGATTATTATTAGTAATAATAAAATTATTTTCTAATATTAATAAATTACGTTTTAATATTAGTAAATTCTTTTCTAACATCAATAAATGATTTTCTAATATTTTGAGTATTTTACCATATTAAGCAAATTTATTGCATACATGAGAGGTATAGGTTTACTAACAGAAATACATCGATTGTATATTTAAATGACCTGCTAAATTACAACTTTATGAGGTTATTCAATTTATTCTCATTTGAATTTGCGAGATAAGATGCGAGATACGGGATAGCTATGGCTTGTTTCAACACCTCATTTAGCCTACTGCGACCATTTGTTCGCCAGTGGCACAGCTAAATTATAATAAATTATAAAATCATTTTCTTTCCAGCTCCGTTGCCTCCCTTCCTGACATCTGTGAATGAGCATTATATATTAGTGAAGAATTGGTAAAAAGCAGCTTGGAAACAAACGCTACGACGCCTTAATTTATGGTTCCACTCGGCAAAGTGATCCCAAAAAGCACATATACAGCATCTATGGATCATTTGTGGCAAAATGTAGGGGAAATGTAGTCAGGAAACGAATTGAAGTCAAAATGCAAACATCCCTCTAGCCTGCTTTCTTAGCACCATATCTTTCGTTGTTCCAGACATCATAACTTTATTTTGATATCTGATGCATATTATTATTTTTTATGGCTGGGTACCTCCAAAAAAACATGATGTTGATATTAGTTTAGATGATAGACGGACAGGTTGTGGCCAGCACCAGGGATTGATGGCACTTATTTTAGATCATAGGCCTATGTTTGTACGTTTTGAAAATAATGTTTTAAAAAATGTTCCTTTTTTAACCCTTTACCATGTTCACCTGTAAAAGGATACAAGTCATTGTTCACAATGAATCGTGAGGATGGGAAAGATGTGTGCAAAATTCGTTCAATCAAGCCCGGCGTTATTGAAGGCGGTTGTGATCTGCTCTGAAGCTTCTTATGAAGAAAGTCTCTAAATTCTTCAATTTGTATGCATCCACTTGGGTTACTGTAGCATGCGTCTCTCAATGTTGTTTCCAAAAATGACGCCATACATTCGTCCACTGCAACATAAACAGATAAATGTGTGTAAAATGCTGGCTAACGTGATCTGCAGCAGTGTTCGCAGAGGGGTCCAAGTCAATGTATCTCTTTATTATAATTACAAATAGGGCCTATTGACTCCCTGATACGTTCATCAATAGGCCTACTCGCGTTTTTTTAGCTTGGAGACAGAGTCTTCAAGTTTTGAGTTTGTCTTTCCAACCAAACGTCTGTCGCTAACATATCGTTAACATCCGGTTAACATCTGATCGTCCTGTGCAGTCAAAAGGCATTATCTGCTCCCTGGTAAACTAGGCATTTGCGGCTTTATAGCTGGCTCCTACTGCCATAGTGCTACCAAAAGGCCGTATTTGCTCACTTGTAAATCAAGTATACTTTATTTCCACTGATGTCACTGCCTTCTTTTTGTTTGTAACAGCTCTTTCAATAGACAGTATCTGCACACTGCAGTGCAATAAGCAGATACTTGGTTTTGCTGTGAGCAGAAGCGTTCTATGTCATGCTGGTTCTAGGCAGTCAACATAATGCACTGATCCAATGTTGGTTAAATATTGTGCCATCATTTATGACACTTCTCCAACATTGAACCAACATCGGGTCAGTGTATCAAGCTGAAGATGACTCTCTGCAAAAACGAGATGTTTAGCCAATGTTGTTTTACTGCTGAGCCAAGGTTGTGGAAGATGGGCCAGCATTAAACAACATTATCCTGTTAAGGCCAATCTACTGGTAGGCCAATGCTGGCCCAGTGTTGTAAACGGTGGGCCACCATTAGGCTAACATTGTTTCAACGTCTTGTATTTGCTGTGATGCTGTGACCAGGTGACTCCGCCCGCCCAAGTCTGTCGTGGAGGGGTAACCCTCACCAACCCCCTCTCTCCCACCTCTGACATCTGGAGCCGGTCTGTGTTATCATGGTTATGCAATATAGAAGTTAGGTCTTCGCTAAGATATTTATCTTCAAAAATATAAAATTTTGTATTATTAAAAGTAGATTTTTGGCCTAGTCGGTAGAAGGCATTGCAAATTGATATTATTTATACATTTCTAGCATGTAATACAACTAAATAACGTCTTTTATTGCAATGTCCGTTCATACATCATTCAATCAAAAGAAATTTATCATTGCCAATACGCTGCCGTGCAAAAGCAAGCAGCAGTAACTGCGTACTACAAAAGTATGCTGTTTGCCGAAATATAATGGCAGTTTGTGCTCTGATCAAAGAATTAGACCATATATGAACTCCTTCTCCAGCAAGAGGAATCGTTCAGCCAATGTTGGGCCAGTGTAATAGACGTCAGGACAACATTAAATATATTATTATGGAGTTATGGAGTACCTGGCATTTTTGTGAGTGGAGATTGACCAGGTGACGACACACTCAGTCACTGTTGATGTCATCAACTGTTGTGTAATCCAGCTCTGTTCTCACAGAGGAGCGCGCAGCGCGAGGTCTGATGCGAGATTATGCACTAGTTCCGGTATAAACCTTACAGTGTCTCTCTCTTTTCACTTGGTGAGGTAGGTGATTTTGCAAATAATTGGCAACCAGGGCTGCTGAACCATATAGACACAGCTGTTTGAGCGACCAGTCACCAGAGGAAAGGGCAAGGACTGACCCTTTGGAGATGTGCTTTGATTTCTGAGCAGTGTGTTTGAAACCACCAGCATTGAACCGTCATCTTTAGCCAACCATCTGCACCCGCCGTGCCATCACCCAAGCTAGCAATGTAATGATAAAAAGCTCATTGCCTAAGACCAGATTCCGCCTCCTGCAGTGCTATGAGATAGAGCTCACTGCTTTGGTATGTCACACAAAACGGCTCCCTTCAGCTAGAGCCCCTGTTCTATGTGGGAACTGGAGTTCAAGAGTTCAAACGATATCTGTTAACCATCAACCGACTTTTTTGTCTCATGCAGTGGTATGATAGAGAGATCACAGAGACCCTGTTTTCTGTGGGAACAGGAGTTCAACCGTTATCCGTCAAACGTGTTTATGGGTCAGGCTGGATTGTAGCCAGCAATTGATCAAGAATTGTAGTTGAGACCGATCGTTTTTGAGCGATCTCATGATTCAACCCCAGATCCTTAAAGCACTGTGTGTCTTCAAGTGATCTAATTTTTTTAACCACCAGTGCCGTCATCTTAGTTTTGCTTATAGGGACATTAGTGAGATCATGCAGGTCTATTGATCCTGCTTGGTCATAGTAGGTTAGACTAAGTACTAGTCTCAGGCACTTATTTTGAAAGATCTGCCTTTTTTCTTCACTTGTGACTTACTTATAGCTCCCGTTATCAGTGCACCGTATTCAAGGACAGGGCATATGAAACACTTGTAGGCTTTTATAATGTTATATGGTTTGGCGCCCCAGTTTGTTCTTTCAAGCAAGCTCTGTTCTGTTCTTGTCACTGTAATTAGTGTGTTCAACCCGACCCTCTCATTCCCACAGGCATCTCAATATTACACAGATCACTGTGTATATTCCCGAGACGGCGGGCAGTATACTCAATATCTGAACAACATACTTATTTCCATCTTTCATGTGACGCTGAAAATTACTTGCCATCGTGATATTTTGATGATGTTATTATTTCTTTTTAGTGTAGTCATTGTCCAGAATGACTACACGAGTGTAGTCCTTCTGGCTCTAAATCCACGGAAATCTGTACAAATTGCTAACAAATGTTTTATGATTTATCCACCAGCTGATGGGTTGGATTTGACCATGAGAGGTACCCTCAATGTTATGTTTGATTATTGTCCTATACCCCTTGGCACATATTTTAAGCTTGGTGCCCAAGCCGGGTTCCTGTCAAATGTCGAGAAATCGCCTTATTTGTGTTTTTGGCGTTCGCGACTTAGGTAAAATGACATATTATAGGTTTAAGTGGGCTAGAATGTCTCAAATCCTTCATATGAGGTACCAAAATGACCGGGGCAACGTGATGATCATTTTGATATATCATAAGGGAGTGGAGGTCTCACAATTTGGGGAAATGTTGGATTTCGGGCCTAATTTCAACTTCGGCTTCCATTTTACTAAGTCACTAATTTTTTTTTTACAAAAAAAATATGAGACCTAACACCAAGCAAAATAATTATAAAACTGAACCTATTATTCTAGCTTTATTTGGAACAGATTTGAATCTTCTAACCTATCTGTGTTTTTCACAGTCATCATGTGAGTGACCCCACCCCCCCCCCCCCCTTAAATCAGTAAAACTACTCAATAACGGTATTTTACTTATTTGATATGATATAACATACTTTTATGCATGTATATGTTACAATTCATGTGTTTGAATATTAGTCTATGTCTGCGGCTGTTTTGATGTTTGGGTTAGATAATGAGGAGCAACATATATTCACATTTGGTAAATATTAATCAAAATCAATACGCTGGTAAAACATTCGATCGTATTACTACATCAGTAATTATAATACTACCTATAACTATATCACTATGTGTGATGGTGCAGCAGTATTTTGTACAACCGCATTCCCAATACATTGAACTACAATACTGCGTGTGGTAGTGCAGCAGTAACTTTTACAATCGTATTCCCAATACCTTTTAAAACTACTAATACTATGTGCATGGGTTTTTGCATTTAACAGGCTCTTACTCAACTGTTTCGTCCATACATTTGCAGAACTTGGAGTAACTGATAGATAGTTTTCTGCAATTACACCATTTGGTAGCCCAGTGTTGGCAGTTGCACACTGCGGTCATGTTCTCTGGAAGTTGAGAGATTTTATTTGACGGCAAAAGAAGGTCATCTCCCATTATATATCCAAAATCAGTAGGGTCCAGGTTGGCTTTAACATCATCAGGAATTGAGCACATTTGATAACTGATATAAAAGCTTCTAGAAATATGAGCTAGTAGAGCACTTTTTGAGGGTGGTAAGGAGTGGAGGGTGGTATGTTTGGTGTGATGGTATAGCCATGATCTCAGCTTGTTTATGTCAGTTATAGCTGTTTGTTTATTGAAGACTTGACACAAGTAAGATTCAGCATTTTTAGCCTGTGCTTTGAAATCAAACATCTGGATCAAGGACCCGAAACCCTTCAGATACACAACAGGGTTGTCTTTAAGGGCATCTTCTTTTGTATCGGCTTTACTGCTATAATTATAGCCAGTCAGCGCATGCACAGCTGGTATTACTTTGCAGAAATCAGCACCCAACTTTAATGCTAATTTATGTAACGTCATATAGCCTGAAACCATAGGTCATTGAGAGGAATAGTCGTTTAGCACCAGCCTCAGCTGCCTATGCAACTTGCAAGGTGCATGTCAGCCTCTTCATAAGGTGAGTTCAGGCACAAGTTCAGGCACATTGCGAACAATTTTGTCCATCACTTTCGTTGCCACTCTTTTATCTTGAATGCTACCAAGAACGATCTCCCGCGTGGTTTACATTTTCTGATACATGCTGTTTGATTGTATCGTACATGAACATGAGTACTTGTATTTTTGCTTTGTTTTTGTTTAGTGGTCAGAAGTACTCCATGCCTAGGTAGTTGCGTGTGAATTTTTACTTTCTCTAGCCCAATAAGGGATTCTTTCAGGGAGTCTTTTATGGAGCCATCCTTAGGGGAATCAAATACCTAGTCTCTTCGGTTAGCCCGAGGCGAAATCACATTTGTAGTATCCAATATCCTTTCAATTAGTTCGCCAAAAGTGTATATGTATTTTAAGCTGGCCTTCCTTATATGGACCATAACGTCTACTAGGTATGTGGTGGCCATCCCCCCAGAAGAAAAGAAAGGGGCCCTGTGTAGTCTTCTGAGGAAAGATGTTTCTCCAGTCCATGCACTAGCTCTCTCTTACTAGATTTTTGCATCTTCACCAAACAGTGGACTATTCCCCGTTATATGTCATATGCTAGCAGCTCCTCCATTGTTTTTCCTCTTGACTTGGCTATGTCCACCATGTTTGAAATATCATTACACTCTTTCCTGGCGGACTTCTTGAAATGGTTTGTTCTAACAGGTATTTCATAGTCTTGAGGTTTGCTCGGGCGATCCTGTCGGAGATCTGTATTTTTTCGTCACAAAGCGCTCTCTCCGACGTTTGATGTAGCTATCATGTACACTTGTTGGAGCTTCAAGAATTTGGTTTCTGATTTGATTTGTAGCTTTTTCTTGCAATTGCTGAATTAGATTTAGCTTTACAGCAAAGTATTCAAAGATCAAAGAAGAATCCCGGAGGAGTAATTAGAAAGACACAAAAAGCTAAATTTGTAGCAGAGTGGGAGATGATATACCATGAAATACTAGTTGTTAGTGTAACCTATATCGAGAAGTTAGTGAAATAAGAATGCAAAACCACGATCTGGGATTACATCACGATTTAACCCCTGGTGAAACAAAAGCAGGTGAAGATCGTGTTCAAAAGATGATAACATTCACCAAGCGACATGAGAACCCATTTCATATCAACCAACAGGCCTTAGTACCCGAACTATATAATTTTTTAAATCAAGAAAAAGCTACAGATCAAATCAGAAAGTTGGGTGCAGATTTCTGCAAAGTAATACCAGTTGTGTATGCTCTGACCGACTGTGATATATGATTATAGCACCAAAGCAGGTACAAAAGCAGCTGTCCCTAAAGCTAACCCTGTTGTGTATATGAAGGGTTTTGGAGCCGTGATCCGATGATTGATTTCAAAGCACAGGCTCAAAATGTTGAATCTTACTTGTGTCAAGTCTTCAAAAAACAAACAGCTATAACTGATATAAACACGCTGAGATCATGGCTATACCATCACACCAAACATACCACAGCTATAACTGATATAAACATGCTGAGATCATGGCTATACCACCACACCAAACATACCACTCTCCACTCCTAACCACCCTCAAAAGGTTCTCTACTAGCTCATATATCAGTTATCAAATGTGCTCAATTCTTGATGCTGTTATTGCCAACCTGGACCCTACTGATTTTGGATATATAATGGAAGATGACCTGCTTTTGCCGTGAAATAAATCACTCAACTTCCAGAGAACATTACCAACTGCCAACATTGTGCTACCAAATATTTATCAGTTGCTCCAAGTTCTGCAAATGTAAGGATGAAACAGTGGAAGAAGAGTCTGTTGAATGCAAAATTCCATACACATAGTATTAGTAGTTTTAGAAAGTATTGAGGATGCGATTGTAAAAATTACTGCTACACTAGTAGTAGGGCTGTTAAGCATAACAATTGTGCAAACAATGAATAAAGCATGACATTTTCAGTGAGGAGTCTTTGAATGTCCGTGATCAAATCTAGGTACAGAACCACCTTGAAATATGCACCAGATGACCTTGGTTGACCATTAAAAACCCCCTCAAGGTCATATCATAATATGCTTCTTGCTATCGGTCTTACGGTGCATTTGGTCAACCTTATATGCCTATAATAATCATTTTTTCACAATCTAAATGTTTTGAGCACATTTATAATTAGCCGGCCATGAATTTGTGGTGACCTTGAGATGTCAAGGTCAAAATTTGACACATAAGGTTTATGTTTGTCTTGTGACCTAACATATATACATTGCATGTTTGACAATATACGCAACCATTATGGGCATGGCGGGGGAGGAATACGCTAATATTTGGAACAATCGTGCACTTGGTGTCAAGTTATTTGAAATTTGGCATAGTGTTAGGTATGGGTAGTGTGTTTTCAAAATCCATCGCAAACAAAATGGGCGTGACCTCCAAAACGACCATAAAAACGAAAAAATGTAATATCTCAGCCCGTTTTTTAAAGTAGAATATTATGTAATACCACTTTTCGTATGTTTTGCGACATGATAAATCAGCTTTTGGGGTCATTTTAATAACATAGTTTTTTTTAGGTCAAAGGTCACGTCCAAGGTCAATTATGAGTTAAATTACCTACTATATACCATTATACTAGAAAACTGTCTGGAAAGAAATCTTCAGTTTTAAACTTTGGTATGGTGTTAGGTATAGGAAATGTGTGTCAAAAATCCATCGCAAAAAAAGTGACGTAAAGCAATGATTTACTTCTACCATCGCAAAAAAGGGGTATGACCTCTGTTGACTTCTGAGTAAAATTCAAAAAGGCCACTAAAACGGTCAGCAAAATTTAAAAATGTAATATCTTAGCTCTTATTTGAAGCAGAACATTATGTAATACCATTTTTTTATTTTACGGAATGGCAAATATGTTCCCGGGTCATTTTAATGCTTCCTATGGTTTTTTGAAGGCAAAGGTAAAAAACAGCAAAAATCCAAGATGGCCGCCAGCGGCCATTTGTAGAAAAAATGATTTTTAACTAATAATCCGATAATCATGGTGTAATATGTCATTTTTGACTAATTTTGCAGTGTAGAACCTATTTTGGGGCATAAAATTACTATTCCATGAGTCTGTGACCTTCAAATATCACATGAGCGGTCAGAGTGGAAAACCTGTTTTTTTACAAATGGCGTAATAGCTACGATATTATGTTATTTATGGCTAACTTGATGGTTTAAAATCCATTCATGATATCAATAATGTCATTATAGCCACCAGTGACCTTGAAAACCATTTTATATGACCTTAAAACAACCCATAAAAGTGAAAAATGACCACAAGCGCCGGTAAACCTGAAAGTACAACTTCATTACTAGTGGTTCAATAGTTACATGTAGTATGTCATTGACGATTAAATAATAGTAGCAGTAAAATAATAAAAGCCCCAGAAGCGACATTTGCATTCTTCTTCTTATTTTAGTTATGAGATATAGAGATATGAGCTCAATATATCGAGTTCTCAACTAAATATATCGAGCTCTTAACTATTGATTAAAAATTAAATATTGATTTCTTAACTCAATACATCGAGTTACGAACTCAATATATTGAGTTATGAACACAAAATATTGCGTTGTGAACTCAATATATCGAGTTCTAAACTCAATACTAGTATATCGAGTCGTAATCTCAATATATCGAGTTCTGAACTCAATATGTCGAATTATTAACTCAATATATCGATTTATTAATTTAATATATCGAGTTGTAAACTCAATATATCGACTTCTTAACTCAATAATCGAATACTTAACCCAATATATTGAGTTTTTAACTCAATATATTGAGTTATGAACTCAATATATTAAGTTGTGACCTCAATTTGTCAAGTTGTAAAATCAGTATATCAAATCGTAAACTCAATATATCGAATTCTGAAGTCGATTAATCGAGATATGAATATATTTCTGAACTCAATATATCGAGTTTTGAACTCAATATATTGTTGTGAAGTCAATAAATTGAGTTCTTAAGTCAATATATTGAGCTCTAAACTCAATATATTGAGTTAAGAACTCAATATATTAAGTTTTGAACTCAATATGTCAAGTTGTAAACTCAATATATCAAGGCGTAAACTCAATACATCGAGCTCCGAACACAATATATGGATAAAAGAACTGAATAAATTATATTGAGTTCAGAACTCAATATATCGAGTTTTGAACTCAATATATCGAGTTGTCAAGTCAATATATCGAGTTGTAAGCTCAATATATCGAGTTGTCAACTGAATATATTGAGTTGTAAACTCAATATATCGAGATCTTAACTCTATATATAGAGATGTGAACTCAATATATTAAGTTTTGAACTCAATATGTCGAGTTGTAAACTAAATATATCGAGTAGTAAACTCAATATATCAGTTCTGGACTCAATATATGGAGATATTAACTCAATATATTGAATTCTGAACTCAATATATCGAGTTTTGAACTCAATATATCAAGATGTTAACTGAATATAGGGACTTTTAAAACAATATATCGAGTTGTAAACTCAATATATCGACTTCTTAACTCAATATATCAAATTCTTATCTCAATAACTCGTGATATGATCTCAGTATATCGAGTTTTGAACTCAATATATCGAGTTTGAACTCAATATATTTTTAAGTCAATAATTAAGTCAAGTTATAAACTCAATATATCGAGTCGTAAACTCAATATATTGAGTTTTGAAGTCGATATATCGAGATATGAACTCAATATATTGAGTTCTGAACTCAAAATATCGAGTTTTGAACTTAATATATTGAGTTGTGAAGTCAATAAATCGAATTCTCAACTGAATATATTGAGTTATAAAACTCACAATATTGAGGTAAGAACTCAATATATTAAGTTTTGAACTCAATATGTCGAGTTGTAAACTCAATATATCGAGTCGTAAACTAAATATATCGAGTTCTGAACTCAATATATGGAGATATGAACTCAATATATTGAGTTCTTAACTCAATATATCGAGATATGATTTTAATATATCGAGTTCTGAACTCAATCTATCGTGTTCGAAGGCGCGTGGATCCTCTAGAAAAAGTCCCCAAAAACGGGAAAGAATTCTTAAGCGTTGATGAAAACAAGGACACAAGACGTTGTTGCTGTCAGTTCATTTAATGGTCGTGGAAAAGTGGGGGGTTCTTTTGAGGTTACCGATGCTTTCAGAGAAATTGGACAAACCTCCAACAAAAGCGGCACTGGAGCAACATGTAAAAAGAGCTAGTCTTCAAAGTCAAGGTTGGATCAGAGCAACACATCTTGATCAAAAACTTCCCAATTCTAGTGACTACAGATGAACCAAAGACATTCGTGTTTGGACGCCGTTGTAGACGACACTCCCGCAAGCTGCGAAATCATGCTATGAATCAATTCATTGTGGTTGCACAAGAGGCTGTGTTGGATGTTGTAAATGTGTGAAGACAGGCTTGAAATGTACTGCTCTCTGCGTTTGCTCTGGGAAAGTGAACGATAAGCTAGACTTCTATGCATACCTGGATATATAATAATAATATCAGAAATGCATAAGATGTATTTCTGATACTATGCATGTACACTGGTGATACTGACACTGGTATTGCCAGTGAGTAATACGAAGCATGTACGTATGTAAATGTTTTAATAACCATGTGAAGGTGCATCTATTGTTTTTTCATGCTGCCAATGGTATTCGTTAACAGGCGCGGGTCCGAATATTTTACAAAGGGAGTATCCGAATAGAATTTGATTGTCCTACAGATAAAAAAAGATGAATGTAGATGTCCATATACTTATTCAGGTAAATGGTGTTTTGAGGCAACATCATTAAGGCAAAATCCGTTTGCATTTTTTAATGTCAAATGCAGATTATATCTGCATTTTAAATATACCTGATTGTATTTTTTTGGAAAAAATATTATTTTTCACCTTTGACCTTGAAGTTGACCTTTTGATCTTGACAATGACCTTGAATTAACAAAACAATAACATGCATAGTTTCTCCAGTCAAAACACATCGAAATGAGGTATTACACTTGTACCTATAATTGTATTTGTGGAAAATCATATTTTTGGCACTTTTGACCTTGAAATTGACCTTTTGACCTTGACCTTGATTTTAACGATGACCTTGGATTATCAAAAAAAAAAAAAAAAAAAATCCAATAAAAAACACATCAAAATGAGGTATTACACTTGTAGCTATAATTGTTTCCATGGAAAGTCATATTTTAGCACTTGTGACCTTGAAATTGACCTTTTGACCTTGCAGGTGACCTTGAAATATTAAAAATAACCAGGAAAAATAGTCAGGAATAGATTATTGAATCAAAATCACATCGAAAAGAGGTATCACACTTGTTCCTCTTTTTATTTTCCGAAAAATCATATTTTCGGACATATATACAATGACCTTCACTTTGAAGGTCACTCAAGGTCACCAGAGGTCACTGCCAAGGTGGTTCCTTACCTGATTGTAACCCCCTGGGTTCAAATATATATCATGCCAAATTTCATGCTTTATTCACAAAATGCACAATTGATCTGATATTATGGGCTTAACAGCCCTACTATAGCACATGTACTAATGTAGTTAAATGTATTAGGAATGCGGTTGTAAAAAATACTGCTGCACTAGCACACATAGTAATGTAGTTAAAGGTATCATTTTAATTACTGATGTAGTGATAGGGTCAAATGTTTTACCAGTATATTGATGTAAAAGCACAAAATGTGAATATGTTTTGCTCCTCATTATCTAACCCAAACATAAACACAGCCGCAGACATAGCATAATACTCCAACACATGATTTGTAACAAACATATACATACATAAAAGTATGTTATATCATATCAAAAAGTAAAATACCGTTATCGAGTAGTTTTACTGATATAAGGGGGAGGGGGTGGGGTCACTCATATGATGACTGTGAAAAGACCCCAGATAGGTCAGAAGATTCAAATTTGTTCCAAATAAAAGTAGAATAATAGGTTCAGTTTTATAATTATTTTTCTTGGTGTTAGGTCTCATCTTTTTATGTAAAAAAATAATTAGTGACTTAGTAAAATAAAAAACGAAGTTGAAATTGGGCCCGAAATTCAAAATTTTCCTAAAATGTTAGACCTACACTCACTCATTGCAAGTTTATGATACACCAAAATGATCCCCACGTTGCCCCGGTCATTTTGGTACCTCTTATGAATGATTTGAGACATTCTAGCCCACTTAAACTTAGAATATGTGCTTTTACCTAAGTCGCGAACGCCAAAAACACAAATAGGGCGATTATTCGAAATTTGACAGGAACCCGGCTTGGGCACCAAGCATAAAATATGTGCCAAGGGGTATAGAACAATAATCAAACATAACATTGAGGGTACCTTTTATGGTCAAATCCAACCCATCAGCTGAAGGACTAGATATAGGTCCCAGCTAGCAATCCTGAAAAGTCCCAAGCAAAACTCCTGTTGACAAATAGTCAGCCCGCCAGGGGTACATAATGGGATAAAAAAATGAAGTGATGGCATATCTTTGTTACAAGCAAACTAACTTCAGCAATGTGTTCAGTAATTGACAAAGAACATTACCCGGTGGCTGACATTGTTTTACATGTCTCTTTTTTCGCAGAATGGCGAAATGCAAGATGGCCGCAATATGCACTAGCTATTATGCTAAAAATCATATATCTTCACCAATAACTTTGCAAATTGTTAATGTAATATATGGATTCGGATGTCTTGAGGGTCAAGGATTCTGAATATCACAAAAATAAGGAACATTTGAAACTTCTTTTGCAACTTTTATTGTAAAAGACAATTTCAAACCAACAGTTGTGATGTATATATTATATTAGTTATGTACATTTGTAAAGTCAATTCGAAATACTTACATGGATAATATCCACAATTGCATTGTGTATATGCTATCTTATTATCATATTAATTCTAACCCTTTGAGTTTCAAGTTTTAACAATGAAAACCCATGTACATTGCATTCAGTAGTTAATAATATATGGCGATGTATATTATTTTAACTCAGTGTTTGAGATTGTGTAATCCGATACACTCAAGATAAGAAAGTCGTTGAACATTCTTTATACATTAATTTAAATGTTTTCACAAGCTACATTTGTTCTAAATGCTTTATTGATTACTTCCATAAAGTCCATTCTAGGGTAGTGGTTAGCACCGCTGCCTTTCACGCCAGAGTTCGGGGTTCGGTTCCCGGTCTTGGCGGTTTGAAAAGAAACAAAAAATCTTTCTTCCCCATCCACGTGTGAAAGTCAGTATTGTGGGGAGCCTCCGTGACCGAGATGTAGCGTGCTCGGCCTCAGACCGCCAGGGCTCGAATTTCGAATCCTGTGTCTGGAGGACAGTGTCATCTCAATCATCTCACCATCCTCAGGAGGTTCTCATGGCTCGGTTTATCCTATATGTGCACAAAGGTGGCCTAAAGCCCGATTCATTTCTTTTTCCAAACGTAATACGATCATAAGCAGCAAATTTCAATCAATCAAGTCAAATTTGAATGCGTTCACAAGCTTATTGGGCCGGAGATCTTAGAAAATACATCTTAATAGGACTCGCAATCTTTTTTATATAAAAAGAAGAGTTTCGAAACACATCTGTGAAAAATTATTCAAAATCATCAGCGACGCTGGCGGTAAATGCTAAACCGATAGTATTACCGATCATGCTCATCTCACTGTTGGCTTTTTTCTGCCATTTTTTTTTAGATAGATCAAATAGACATAATAAATAGTGGGTCAGAGTTACTGGTATTTTGGTGAAAAGCATGCGGTTCTGTGTTTGCTCAGTCAATTTAATTCAAATAGATTTACATAAATGATGTCGCAGTCGAGCTTTGATTTTTTGTGATGTCAGATACAGCCCCTTTGTGTACACCTTGCTCAACAACTAATAATCAGACTTCTCTCACGGAGCTCGCTTTAAAGGTATGGTCAACTGTCAAAATTCGCGGGACAAGGGTCCCCCAGAATGCAATAGTACCCGTGGGTAGGCCAAGGCCCTATTCCATAATAATACTAAATATGCGTTTCATACCCAAAGCCTCATTAAGAGCAAGTTCTCAAATCACAGCAAGTTCATATATACTTGAGCGACATCTATTAGTAACAATTCCATCGAATCTCAAAGCCCTTTGTCCTGGATCTTAGCTGGGCCTTGCTTTGCAAACAATCTGACTGTATTACTGTGGGTATTTCGAAACAGGTTGACCTCACGCGTGTACCGACACCCAGTGAACACAACACATTTGTATGACTTTATACAATGTTGGACCGACGTTGAAGACGTTGGGCCGATGTTGTATAAATGTTATACAAATGTTTTGTGTTTGCTGGGAAGGAGGACTTTCTTTCAAACATTGTACATTTCTGCAATGTTGGTTCAATGTTGGGCCAGCGTCGCAGACGTTGGCCTAGCATTAAAACAGCGTTGGGTGAGTGTCTCGTTGGAGTAGTATCCAGTCTTCTAATCAGGTTACTTCATCAACCACACTGTACTGTATGCTGAAGGCTTACACGCATGCGAGTTTAGAACCTGACTCTATATTTAAGCGACCGCCTGTGTGTGTGTGGGGGGGGGGGGGGAGGGTGTTTCAGGAAGTTTTATAAAAAGTAATCCGGCTTCAAATTTAACCGAGAAATTTAATCTGGCTGATTTGAAAAAAATATCTTGGTTGACTAGCTCAACTGCCTTCTATTTACAACGGTATTGCGTGCCCTGAATAAAAAAAGGGCACATGAAAACGCGAAAAAAAATTATTTGGCACAAAAAACAAAAAAAAAAAAGATCTGACAAAAAATAATATATTCTATATTCCAGCTGTGTGATCATGTGTAATAATCGAGGCTAAAACTGGCTCGTCAAGAGGGAGCCGGGCTGTTGAGGAGCTAGGGTGGGAAAGCCATATTTAATCTTAGGATCAAGTTTGATACTCATTAACCTTGACATAATTTCAAGGTCACCAGGTCACGGGAACAAAATTAGTTTGTAAACGGGAAAAAATAACAATGCCTTGGTCATGTCGACTTAGAGCCTTCATTTTTTAGCCACATGTGCACTATCGCAAGCGTCATAACTTTATAATTAAATAATACTAATAATTAATAACGCTTTGATGTTAATGGTTAGGTACCTATCAGCCAGAGGGTTCACTGTCATCAATTGGTGACTATTTTATTCAGGTTTACCTGGGACATGTGTAATCAGATTATCGTCATACCTTGTTGCTCATCAGACCACAATATTTTCTTTTTTGCAGCTTGTTCTTTCATCAGACTGTGCAGATGTCGTTGTCCGTCGGATTTCCATAATGCGTCCAAAAACGTATTGAACGCTTCAGGCCCTTTTGTCGGCAAGATAAATAGGCATTTGCGCCTTTTGTCTTTGGTAGTTTGCTCCAACTGCACCCGCTCACAATCATCTGAAGTAAAGATATTTTTTTCATAAAGATGATCCAGAGCAGATGTGACGTCCAAGTCCTGACACAAATCTGTGTGACAACTGGTAATGGTATGCTTGTGGTATTTTTCCATTTCTCGTTACTCTATCCACATCATTCTATCCACATCAATCTTGTATACATGTATATAATTATCTGAAATTGAAAAAAAAACAATGACTGTATATCATGTGTATCGCGTAGTGTAGTGTGGTTAGTTATGTGAATCACATATTTGATATATAGACATGGTATGTACACTTATATTCCGCTTTGCAATTTACATATTGCGAAGTATTTAAAATATTTATCATTACTACTTAAAATAACGTCAAACACCAAACAGCATTATCATGGTATATGTACATGGGGCATGTTTCCCGCAACAAAACCAGAGATAGAATAGCTAATATAAAAATATATTTATACGGCAGCTCCGGAAAGCGTATTTAGCTCCAGAATTATATGATGGATTCTATAATTTAAGGCACCAGTGATGATTTTTTCCTTGATATATGAGATTGTGTGAGTATTGTCAAAAAATTAAACATATATCAACTTATCTTTGTTTATTGACATAGCGTTGTCAGCAGAGCCTCATTTCAATTTGAAAGCTTATTTTTATCAATTAATTTTTTTTCTTACCGTTATGGGGAGACTTTTTTACCGTTATGGAGAAACCCAAGTTATGTTACGGAGTAATCTTCAAACTTAAATTTCTTCTACAAAAGTATACCATATTTAACAGGTAGTTGAGCATTGCCACTGTAATGTTGATCACTTAATTTAGAAAGAATCACTAGATGACAATAACCCTTAAATAATGAAATAAAAATCACTCTCCGTTACGATTTTTGTCGTTTCTTCCCCATACAAAAAGTGAAAGTCAGTATTGTGGGGAGCCTCTGTGACCGAGAGGTACCGTACTCGGCCTCAGACCGCCAGGGCTCGAATTTCGAATCCTGTGTCTGGAGGTCAGTGTCATCTCAATCATCTCACCATCCTCAGGAGGTTCTCCTGGCCCAGTTTAGCCTATATGTGCACAAAGGTGGGATAAGGCTTTTCAAGCTTTCAATTTGTTTTAGTGCTAGGCTTGGGTGTAATTTGACTGGTGAGGGTGTGGTGTAGCTTTTAATCGCGTATAATGCTTTTTAGCCTATGACAAGTGAATGTAGATGAGTATAATTAGCTTGCATTAAAGCCATGTTATCTAGTTATCTCGTTGGAGTTTCCATACACACAAGTTTCACTCGAGGACGAGACTCGCAACTTCAAGTGAGTCAAAATTATTTAGATTTGTCACATTGTAGACTAATAAGTAGACCTAATTTAAAATTTGTTAATCGTAGGAAAATTCCACCTTCACAATATTATGTGAGGAGTGCTAATTCAAAAGATGAAAAGTGATTATACATGTAGGTCTAGTCGCTATTGGCGCTTAATAACCTTAGAAGGAAATTACACGAGGAGTAAAACATGTGTACGCTATATTAACCCTCTCAGCGCGGGGGGGAGCTAAGGTAGTGGTTAGCACCGCTGCCTTTCACGCCAGAGGTCGGGGCTCGGTTCCCGGTCTCGGCGGTTTTAAAGAAACAAAAAATGTTTCCTCCCCATCCACGTGTGAAAGTTAGTATTGTGAAGAGCCTCTGTGACCGAGAGGTACCGTACTCGGCCTCAGACCGCCAGGGCTCGAATTTCGAATCCTGTGTCTGGAGGACAGTGTCATCTCCCCATCCTCAGGAGGTTCTCCTGGCCCAGTTTAGCCTATATGTGCACAAAGGTGGCCTAAAGCCCGATTCATTTCATTTCAATTTGCTCTGACAAGTATGTATAGTTTTTACAGAACATTTTGTGGCTGTTGCTGCACCACAGTTCGAGATATTTATATGGTTCACATATTTCTAATCTGTCCCCTCCTATCTCAAAATCATATGTCTCAACTGCGTACCCTTTATTGCATATGACGACTTTACTTTCAGGTAGGCTTATCGAGCTAGTCGTCCCCTGTGTTTAGGATGTTAAATGATTAAATGATGATTTTAACAAGGACAGGAATTAAATTATCATATCACTTTTTTTGAATTCCAGTGATAAGCCATCAATACCGGGTAATTTCCCTTTAAAAAAAATGTCAGCGCATGTTGTAATGTTGCTGTTTAGCATGCTGTTCGCATGCTTTGATTTATATTAAATGGTGGATTTTCCTATTGCCAAATGCTTATTCTATTTATAAGGAGGCTGTTATCGATTTATCCATATGGCAGTGTGCTCTGTTTCAAAATACAAAAATACAATTCGGATAGGACTGTCCACTCCTTCTTGGGTGGATTTTCGTGGCTAAGCATTGAAGTTCTTATTTACATTTCATGATGTGAATCCCCTTTTTTCTCCGTACTAGTTTTTTTAAAATATTTTTTACATAAGTCGAAGTAGGTGTCGCTGTTTATGGGGATAGCCATATCGTGCTGGTGTCCAAATATATATACTTCATTTTTTAGTGTCTCACATTTACATTTGCTATCAAACTGTTACTTGAAAACGTTTTTGCTCTATTTTTTTGTGGACAAGACATTTTTTAAATAATTCATTAGCTGCGGTTTCTATAAGAGTATTGATTTGTGTATTCAAATAGTCACTGCTGTGGTTTTCACACAAATCACAAGCTGAATTTTCTATTAATTATCTCTAAGCATTTTGAACTACGCAGCGCGACCTGGTATTAGCTTTGTTTCTTTGAACATCAATTATATTTGTATTGTGGTCTGTGGTCAGCCACATTTGCGTTGGGTAGTTTTGATTTCTCATTAATTTTGTGAAATGCGAGAAAACTACCAATCTAAACGTGATGGGTCTATGATCGGAATCGATATGTTTTGGCACACTTTGATTATTAACAAGAGGCCTGAAGACCTTTATCATCCCCCGCCATCAATAAGTTTAGAGTTTTTGCGGACACAAATATTTTAAAAGTCGACTTGTGGTGGCCATTTTAAATTTCGGTAAAATCACCAATAAAGTTTGCTCATCTGATCTAGTACAACCCGCCCTCATGTCGGACTTTAACATAAGCTATAATAATCTTGATCTAGTTCTTTAAAAAGCTAAAGCACTACACATCCCAATAAAACAAGTCAAATTTGTAAAAACGAAACATAAAAAGAGTGCATGGATAACCAAAGGTATAATTAAGTCCCTATTACTTGTAGAGATAACCTTTACCGATCTTTTAAACAGTGTCGCGTGGGAACCGAAGCTCAGCAATTTCAACAATTATTTCGCAAAATTGGGTCATATATTATCTCAACAAATTAAAAGTAATAACAACTCCAATGTATCGTACTCAGATTATTTAGACAATTCAACCAATTCTCGCTTTAAATTTTCTTTAGTTTCTGTCAGAGTTTTTCATTGGTAAAATTATCAATGATATATCAGCTAAGAATAGTAGTGGACATGATGTTATTACCGCCAAACTTTTAAAACTTGTTGAAAATGATTTAATTTCACCATTAACCACTATTGCTAATCAGACATTAAGCACTAAAATATTTCCAGATAGACTTAAAATTGCCAAAGTCATCCCCATATATGAAAAAAGTGATTCTTTATTAGCTGAAAATTACCGCCAAATATATCTTCTTTTTAGTTTATCGAAAATATTTGAAAAAGTAATGCTTAACCAATTAAAAAAATATCTAGAGAAGCACAACTTACTTTATAAAAGTCAATATTGAGAATCACTCGACTGAATATGCAGCCTTTGAGCTGTATACCTCGGGCCCAAATATGGTCTACAAAAATACCCAGGGGGGGAGGGTTTCGACTTTCAGCCCATGGTCTACTGGTAGACCACATTTCCAATAACCTTGATAACGGTAAAGTACCATTTTCCATATTGCTAGACCTTTCCAAAGCCTTTGATACTTTCGACCACACTAATCTGACCCAAAAACAGAAATATCGCGGTATTAAGGGCTGTGCCCTGAAATTGTTAAAAAAATACTTAAACAACAGAAAGCAGTATGTAGAATTGAATAATGTAAAATCTGAAATCTGCGTAAAAAACAGGAGTTCCCACATGGCTAGATTTCAGCTAAAACAAGAAAAGACTTAAAAAATAAAATAAATTCAGAAAGAATAAATTTAACATCTGGCTGGAAGCAAATCTCTTAACATCCATAAGTCAAAATTCATGTTATATTACAAGCCTCCCAAAAGGGTACCGATTCCCGTCCTCAAAATAGATAATATTGAAATAATTTATTAATTTTATCACACCTTAATAAATTATTGTACACCAGCATTAGGTTATGAACATACACGTATCGCTAAATTGCAGATAAAAGCTATTCGAATAATTCATGGGGCGAGATATTCTTCACACACCGATCCTCCAATTAAAACAATACGTTGCCTTAAATTCAAAGATCTATTTCAGTTAAATATTCTAAAATTTTACTATAAACTGATGAATAACAATCGTCCATATTACATTAAAACAGTTACCGCAGCACAAATTTTTAATTATAAAACTCGTTTTAGAAATAATGTTAGACAGATTCAACTCAGGGATGAATTTCGCAAGAAATACCTTCATTATGAAATTGCCAGAATTGCAAACAATACTCCATCAAACATCCTTAAAAAAGTGTACACACACAGCTTCAACGGATATGTTAACATATATTAAAAGCCATATGTTAAAAATGTATCCCGAAAATTGTCATCTGGAAAATTGTTATATCTGTAGCAGGGAATGGTATGTATGTAACACGTTCATTATATTTAGTAGTTATCATTTATCATGTTTATAATAAGTGTTATTTTTATGTTTCTATAAATTAATCCACGATATCATTTAAAGTACGTCTATTCATTGATACATGTTTTCTATGTATTTTTTTTTTAAATATTTTATATCATTGTCATTGTTATTGATTTTTCCAGTAAGAAGTTTTTTTCATGTGATAATAATATGTACATTACAAGGTTGTCTCCATGTCAGCGATTGTTTCAATCTTAATGTAGATGTCCTGCCTTTTTACCGTTTCGTTATTAATCATCATGTTTATAATGTTCATGGCTAATAAAACATTCTGTCTGTCTGTCTGTCTGTCTGTCTGTCTGTCTGTCTGTCTGTCTGTCTGTCTGTCTGTCTGTCTGTCTGTCTGTCTGTCTGTCTGTCTGTCTGTCTGTCTGTCTGTCTGTCTGTCTGTCTGTCTGTCTGTCTGTCAGTCAGTCAGTCAGTCAGTCAGTCAGTCTGCGTAAAAAACAGGTGTTCCCACATGGCTAGATTTCAGCTAAAACAAGAAACGACTTAAAAAATAAAATAAATTCAGAAATAATAAATTTAACATCTGGCTGGAAGCAAATCTCTTAACATCCATAAGTCAAAATTCATGTTATATTACAAGCCTCCCAAAAGGGTACCGATTCCCGTCCTCAAAATAGATAATACTGAAATAATTTATTAATTTTATCACACCTTAATAAATTATTGTACACCAGCATTAGGTTATGAACATACACGTATCGCTAAATTGCAGATAAAAGCTATTCGAATAATTCATGGGGCGAGATATTCTTCACACACCGATCCTCCAATTAAAACAATACGTTGCTTTAAAATCAAAGATCTATTTGAGTTAAATATTCTATAATTTTACTATAAACTGATGAATAACAATCGTCCATATTATATTATCTGTCTGTCTGTCTGTCTGTCTGTCTGTCTGTCTGTCTGTCTGTCTGTCTGTCTGTCTGTCTGTCTGTCTGTCTGTCTGTCCGGCCGTCCGGCCGTCCGTCCGTCCGTCCGTCCGTCCGTCCGTCCGTCCGTCCGTCCGTCCGTCCGTCCGTCCGTCCGTCCGTCCGTCCGTCCGTCCGTCCGTACGTCCGTCCGTCCGTCCGTCCGTCCGTCCGTCCGTCCGTCCGTCTGTCTGCCCGTTTGTTTGTCTGTCTGTCTGTCTGTCTGTCTGTCTGTCTGTCACCTGCACATTTGCAGATGGTGGGTAATGTGATATTTTGCGGTCACAAATATTTAAAAAGTCGACTTGTGGTGGACATTTTAAATTTTAGTAAAATCTCCTGCACATGTCCAGATGGTGGATAATGTGATTGTAAAATGTGATTATTTCTGACCTCAAATTTTGAGTTTTTGCGCCCACAAAATATTATGAGCTTCATCCACGGCGGTCATTTTGAATTTCAGTAAAACCTTAAAAAAATCACATACACATCTCCACATCGTGGGGAATGTGATTGTAAAATTTGAATAATTTGCGATTATTTGCGTTTATGCGCCCACAAAAATGAAGTTGATCCGTGGCGGCCATTTTGAATTTCAGCACCTGCACATATTTATATCGTGGGGAATGTGATTGTAAAATGTGAATAATTTCTGACTTAATTTTGTGAATTTATGAAGTTGATCCGTGGTGGCTCTTTTGAATTTCAGTAAAAAAAATATAAAAAATCACCTGCACATCTCCATATTGTGGGGAATGTGATAGTAAAATTTGAATAATTTCTGACTTTAAGTTTTTGTGCCCACAAACAAATTTGGAGTTGACCTTTGGCGGCCATTTTGAATTTTGGTAACATCTTTAAAAAATCACTTGCACATCTCCATGTTGCTAGGAATGTAATTTTAAAATATATAAAAAAAAATGACCAGTAGTTTTTGAGTTTTGTGCCCACAAGAAAACGTGACGCCGGACTCCAACCGCCGGACAGAATCCTGGCGCGACTAAAATCCCCCTTCCCCTACGGGCAGGGGATAAAAATGAGGTTTAGTAGATTATATGGGGTTAAAAGGTAGTCACGCCTGCAGTAAAATGTAAAGTCCCTTTTGTCGCAATCTGCTCCCAACCTACCATAGCAGATTCTCAGTCCTGTGTTTTTGCATAGATCTAACACGTTCTCTCCGTGTGTGGACTATAGATGGTGTAATTTTTACCCGTAAAGACCCAAATTCTCGGACAGCACGCATCGTGACGGAACAACATCTGCGTTCATTTCTCAGTTTTTAAGGAAGACGTACACTTGAACTTTTCAATCTGACAAACACAGTAAGATTTTTACTTAATGCATGCTATGCATGTTATATTGTAACATAACCTCACCCGAATCGCTAACGTGAACAATATCAATGGTTACATTAAATAACGTTAAACCACCCATCATACCAAACCATCCTGCATCTACTTTCTTTTTTCTGCTATCATACTTATATAATGACGTTATTTTTTCGTCTTTGAAGCATTATTGTAAGTCTTATTTTAAGCCGTATATAAGCATATTTTGTTGTTTCAATCAGTTCATAGTATGAGTAAATCTGTAAAATTTTAATTATGTATCAATTCATAGTATGAGTAAATGGATTAAAAGTAAATGGATTAAAATTTAAATTATGTAATAATCTTATCAACATTTATATATCTTATGAACACTATACCGCTAACAGGGTACCACATATATATATATATATATATATATATATATATATATATATATATATATATATATATATATATATATATATATCACATATATGATACATTAAGAATATACATGTTGTATGTATCACGCCACTGTTTCATTTTCATTTTTATAATTTTCTCAGTTATTTAAAAAAAAAGGTGTTTTTTTAGTAAGATTTCCTCATTTATGTTATTTATGAAGTAGATATGCGCGCTCTATTCATATGAAAGATACCAAATAAACACAATCATACTTAGCGTTTTCAACCATGTTACCTCTTTTGTCCAATGGAACAGAATGATTTGACAATTTACTTAAATTTTGCGTTATTGTGGAGGGGGGATCGGAATTTTTTATTAACTGTTCTCAATACAAATAAAGAAGATATATAATGAAGATATGAAGAAAGCATAATGCCAACCAAATATTACAAAGTAGACGATGCAATTACAAAAATAATATATAAAAATAATGACTTATCTATTCTTAGTAAAAACATACAATCATTAAATGCCAAATTCGACCAATTAAAAATAATTATCTATTATCATGATTATCTGAATGATCGTGGTTGTGAATTTTCAGCAATTTGCATACAGGAAACATGGTTCATTGACTTTACAGACACAACAGTACATAACAAAAAATGGTTATAACCCATTATGATAAAAAAATTGCTTTGTACACGGTGGTTTATGTATTTATTTAAACAGAAAATATGATTATAAAATTAAACCAGACGTTTATAAGACATCAGATATCTGGGAAGGGCAATCCGTTGAAATCAGATGCTCTCAATCTGAACGCACATTTATATTGGGAAATCTCTATAGGCCACCTATCGATCTCAACCATAATTATCAAACTTTTACAGACGAATTGACTCCCGTTTTAAATCAACTCAATACAAACAATAAAAGAAGTAGTAATGGCAGGAGATTTTAACATCGATCTTTTAAGATTAAATGAAAAGCCTATTTTTAACGACTATTTCGATATGTTGATCACAGATCACTTCAGTCCTACTATAAGTCTACCTACGCGACTCTCTGCCAGGTCAGCATCTTTACTCGATAATTTTATATGTGATTCTACACCCTCATCTTAATCAGTTGGCCAGGAATCAGAAAAGAGCTTATTCAAGGTTTTCGTGTCGACTTTTCTGTGCATACCTAAAACCTTGCTAGATGTATTATCCGACCTCTTATAATGAAACCCCGACCGGCTGTCGGCTTTCATGTGTGTGCACTAGAGCTACAGAGTATTTTCAAAATGGCGGCCAAATTCTCCCTTAAACTGTCAATTTTACCAGTCAATCAACATTAATATGAACAGAAAACACTCAATTAGAAATAAAAAAACAATCTGGATTTAATATAGTTTTACACCAATATACCTTAGGACAATATTTTTGGGTATAGAGCTAATTTAATGTTATTCGCCGGCATCTCAATGTTTCGACATTTTAATCTACATCACGGGCTGTTCAGTGATGTTTTGCGTTGCTATGATACAGTGTTATGTGTTGCTATCATACAGTCATAGTTATTGTAAGCTGCATAACCATAACCTGATAACCTGATAACCATGCAATGATCTAGGTGTACACCCATTGTAGGCTATACACCTACCTACTAGATATCGATCAATGGTGAGACCGCTTCGGAAATGATGGTACAACATTGAGACACAGCTGGGGATCACACCCGTGTTTGCTGAATCAATACATCGGCTCGCTGAGGTAATCCACATCTGTCCAAGTCCACCCATTGGAATAACCATTATTTAATATCAGACATAAATAAATTTGTAGGCCGAAATAAAAATAACACATTTATCTAAACTTCTTAGGCACTAATTAAGTCTGTCTTATGTCTTATGTGACGAATAGTTGATTGAAAATTATTCTCGAGCCTAACATCATTAGAGAGGGATGTGTCAATACATCAACATTTTAATTCCTTGGTCCGGATCTCAATCGTAATCAAAATTATCCCCAAAATCCAATAGATTGTTCCTTGCCCGAGACAAACCTCTAGTAGCAGTGTCATGCAAATCCTTCATTATTTGTAGGTAATCTGAGGGACAGACAGACAGACAGACAAACAGACAAACCAACACGACCAAAAATATATATAGGCTTACCTTTCTGGCGGATGTAAACTGATTGGCCTACTAGTTACATTGATCAGTGTTGATGTAATCAGGTAATTGACTACTTGTTACTAGCTTGGGCATATCCACATGGGTGATGTCGATGTATAATGCATGTTTAAAATATGTACTACAAAGTTGTTTATATCTTACCGCATGTAGGCTTTTGTGACTGCCGCATTTCTGTGACAAAACCCTACACCTGCAAAATGGTCAGGACTAAGATTACTCTGTGTATTCTATGTTACGCAAATAATGCAACCTCGCATACGATGGCTAGGTGCCAATGTATTGATCGCAACCACCAATGAATTGAAAGTATGGGGAAATACCAATGGACGATGAACTATGCACTCGTTTGCAGCTGATAAGGTAAACCACTATATAATTACAAAAAAAGTGGTGTCTTTTCACAAAGAAATAATCTTAGACTAAATTCTAGTAAAATAAATAATTTTGTGAATATTTATTTAACTCAAAAATGAAATAAAAATAAATAATTATATAGGCCCTAACCTTTCACTAATATGGGTAACAGCAATCAATGACCCTTAAGTATGTAATGATATTAGGACCAATATTCTACAGTGCAAAGTGGATTATTCTATATTACATATTGCCCATTGTCTATCATGCAAAATGTGATGTGCGATGTAAAATATTCTACACTGTAATATGACAATTTTATTAAGTAGAATGACAAATTTTTGTTCTAATATCGATATTCTGAAGTAGTAGTGAATTATATTATGTTTCAGAAAAACTGTTTCCTGTTTGAGATGACAATTGAAGCCTCCCGTGCAAAAACATGTTAAGTGCACTTAACATGTCTTGCCCTTTAACGCGGAATCTCATTCAGAATATTGCAAAGCACATGTGATAAACAATCTTAGCGATCTGAGCATTAGAAGGGGGGGGGGGGTTCACGAAGCAAGAACATATTACATACACACTTTGTATCGATGGTCTTATAACCAATAACATGTTACTTACACTGGACACAATGTCAAGTGCACTTGACATGTATATGCGATTCCCATTTCATAACACGACTAAGATATATGTGACGTGCTACATCGGCACCCGACCTGTGTCGGAGCTTTAGATTTTGAGTTATGGCCATGTTTTGTTAAAATAATATTTTTTGGCTGATTTTCTTTTTTAACGCTGATCGAAAATACAACTGCAAAGCAATATAAAAACAACATATTGAAAATACCCTAGTTTTATTTCTTTTATAAAAAAATGATTTAATTTGAACTATTTAAACTATTTGTCAATTAAATTTAAACTTTGTAGGTCATTTTCTCAACATTTTGCGATATTTTGGGCTTAAGTTTCCAAAACTTGTTTTATCGATGATCTCCTAAATAATTGAGATATATTTATAATTTTTGGTGCTTTTGAAACCTGAGTGCTGGCTCCTCAAACTCCACTTACTAACTCATTTTCAATATTTTGCGACATAGAACTGGTTTTGTAGATGTTTTTATGCACTGCTTTTCTCACGATGTTAAGGTCGGTGGTTGTATCCCTGGACTGGGCAGTTTCAACACTCAAAATACTTATAACTGAAGTTTTACATAAAACAGATAATTACATCAATATATGACTGTCTGTCTTGCCTAAAACTGTAGGCCTAATATTGAGCTAAATACATAAATATATGTATGTATAAACTTATTATGCTTCAAATGCTGGCAATGGGGAAATAATATTTCATATCTGCTCGTCATTTAATTCTAATTTTAAGCTTTAGTTATCAGGCTTCTTTGTATGTATTCTATTTGCAATAATACTATTAATTCTACTTTGAGGAGGGCAATAATGCAAGGTATAGTAGGATGGTAGTCAAATTATAAATTTTACCCATTTAACTCATATCATATCAAGCGCTAAGTTAGTCTTAGCCTTACGTGGTCAAAATCTGTATTGTGCAATATTGGAATAGCTTTATTTTGTGACAGGTAGGGGTGCAATAATATTACTATTTGAACATCACCGTGTAGTTGAGAAACCCAATGTCATACTCAGAAATTTGACCAGTCATAATTTATTTTTCACTTTTCTTACGATTTTTGCTCAAAGAATGTGAAAATGGGGCTATTCCTAATATGGTCTACACATTACAGAAACTTAACAAGAGCAATGCATGACCGTGTAATGTCATGGTCCTAAAGGGCTTTTAATCCTCTCGATGCTTTTGCGATGGCCAAATTTGGGCATCGCCAGGGCATCGCCATCGCCATGCTTCACCAAGGCATCGGGACATCGAGAAAAAATTCAATGCATGTATTGAAAGTAAAAAATCTTGCATATACCTCGGCGACACATCGACAATGTTCCCAACATGCTTGGGTAAACATCGGCGATGTTTATTCGATATGATAATATCGCCGATGGTTTGAGTGATCCGTCGCCGATGCTCATCGATATTCGCAACTGAAAAGAAAGCATCAGCGATGCTATGGCGATGCTTCGGTAAGCGTTTTTTTTTAATCTTCGCACAGTAAGACGCAAACAGAACAAAAGTGATCTCCTCTTTATCCATGATATCATCAAGGAATTCAGCAGCCACAAGGTATGTGGTTCCACGTAAGATCTCTCCACCTTTCATATACATCATCATTACGGCCCCGACGCATGCTCGCTATTTGTCTGTCCAAGGAATTTAGAAATATATATTCCTTGATCTGTCGCACGCCAGTGAATCACCGACCATCACTGATTCTCAAAATACATCCTTGACTGTTAACCGACGTAGCGTAGATTAATCGCCAAATCTTCTCCTGTGCATTACGGAATATTCTGCAAAGTGTTAGCGATAATTCCCCGAATATTCCTCAAAGGCTCCTTAATACATCGCGTGTGTGCTTTCTCGTAGGACCACATGTTCGATATCGGCATCGATCCTCACCAAAACACGTCTTTTTCATCGGTTGTACATCGCCAGACATTTAGGCTCTCGTGGGACCATCACCGTATGGAGGGCGCCGCCCGTGCATGAGAACAATAATGCCATCGTGTCCATCAATTCCACAATGGTCACAGGTTCACATCAACCCAGATAGCGTTATGGTCTAAAATAATCGAAAGTAAAACAAGTAATTTATCACCAAAACAATGTTACCCTAAAGTTGTATGCCAGACAATCTTATCTGATTTGTATGATATTTTCGTTCTGTTCTCCATCTATTTCGTCATCAACGTGTTCCACTTGCAAGTATTTTCACCATTTTGACCTAACATGAGACATTGCCAAAGGCTCTATCACATGAAATAGTATTTTCATCACATATGCTGTACACTATTTATGTCCCAGTCTAGTTCTTAGGTGTTTTGAAATCATCTGAACCTAATACAACGCTGGATATTATTAGTTTTCATATCATTATACTGGAATTACCAAACATGTTAAGTACACCTATACACGGACTTGCCGTTCGAGTTAATTTTTTTGCAGATATTTCACATTGTAAAACATGATAAGTGCACTTATCATAAGTATAACGTATCATACTTTTGGATTTTATGGAATCCGGACATGGACAAAAATGTTATGTGTACTTAACATGTTATTGCTGCTAAATCAATCTTGCTTTTAGTCAGACAGACAGACAGATATTTTATTAACAGAAATAAAAGTCATTACAGACTTATTTGTCATAGTAATAAGAGAGATATATGTACATGTATATACAATAATGTTAGTTTGTTAAAATCATATATGACAATATACATGGTAACAACTAAAATCATGTAATATGGCATTGCCATAATAAAAACTGGGTATTTCTACTAATGACAAATTCTACAAATGACTACTTCCTAAAATAAAATTAAAAGGCAGTGCCAATATAACATGGGGGTCTATCGTTTTGTTTCCCGCACCAAAACCAGAGATAAAATAGCTACTATGTATAACATACTAATTATATATAGTAGCAAAAAACACACTCTGGAAAGCGTAGAAACCAAAAATATATACAAGTGCATAATTATGCTACAGTAACTGGAGTATGAAATAAGACAATGGTAAAAATTATATGGTATTTAAAAAAAAAAAAAAAAACAATATAAAGCAGTACAATAAATGTGGCAATCCGCGAAACAGGTAGCTACGAGCCATGTGACCATGCAAGCACAATCGCTATGAGCTCGTAGATATAACTAGTAACAGTAATAGGCTAGTGGCGGTTATCATGCAAGTACAATCAATGTGGCAATCCGCGAAACAAGTGGCCCCGAGCCATGTGACCATGCAAGCACAGTCGCTATGAACTCGGAGATTCCCTGATAGTGAATAGTGGTGTAAACTTATCAACGTAATAACAGTACTAATACCGAAACACAATATATACATACTAATGAAAGTCGGACATGGTGGTTCGTCGACTGTCAACAAAGTATAGCATCAGAACCATCCATATTATCGAGTGTTGCAGACTTAGTGATGTAATAACAATGACAATTACGGATAATAATTATGTGTGCCATTCTCGCAGAACAAGGCACTCACACAATAACATTGGAGTTTATTTAATTGACTAGTGATTTATTACCTATATAGCCCTCGAACAAAAAAACCAAAAAAAAACCAAAAAACCCCAAAAACATTACAGCTCATTTTAATTCACTATAATTATTGTTTATTTCATACCATTTCACTCACGACCTAGTTAGTACCACATACTCGGAGTCACAATCGAACAAAAACATTCCCGACCTCATAGATGAAATCAGTTGACTTAGCAACTCTGAAATCCTCCATAAGGCCCCACCTCGTCTGATAACAAAGGCGACGGAAACGTCCCTAACCGGTCCTAAAAAGCCAAATAATAAATCCGAGAGCAACAGCCGTCCTGGTATGTGGTAATAACCAAGTCAGATCATGAAGGCATGATAATATGGATAATATAGCGACATGAGTCACGTGTTTTTAACAATTGATTTGTTTAAAACAACCATAGATAAATTGCGCTAGTGACTTCACCACTGTTATGTCTCTAGATGTCATAATTCGTAGAAACATTTCATTTGTCGGCTCTATATTGATAGTTGCGGTTACAGAGTTAAACAAGATTTTGCGTTCATTATTCATAGCGCTGGAGAAGAAGATGTATTTCGTCGTCAATTTCGTTTAATTCACACCTTGTGCATATTCGCTGGTTTATTGGAGTGATTGGATTATTGTATCGTCCTTTTTTATATTTAGATCATGTGAGCTCATTCGATATCTCGTCATTGATGTTATGAGATGGTTCCCCCTTGTGTGTAAGATATATGGTTCAACACAGAAATATTTTTTTACTAATGCATATGTGCGCAGCTTACTCGAACTCTCAAAAAATCTTTTCTCCACTGCTGTGTAAATATTCTAACAATTGATTCTTTAAATAAAAGCATGAATTTATTTGTATCCCCAATATTCTGCGATACCCAAATTTGATCAAGCCCGGCTTGTTCGAGGACAGAGCGAATACGGGAACACCAATTTGTGAAGCCAATGCCATCTAGCTCAAGAAGCATATTGTAGGCATTTCTGACTGGATGGCTCTGAGATAGTTTTAGAATTCTACACAAATATTTTACGGATTTTATGTGTTGTCGGATGATCAGTGGAAATCGTCCCGTGTCCCCATATATTGTAGGTGTAGGTGTTTGCTTTCGAACTCCAAGTGTAGATTTAATAAATTTCAGATGGATTTTTTCCAGATCGTTAACATCATCGCCTGTGTACCATATATCACTACCATATTCTAGTATGGGCAATACTTGACAATCAAATGGCGTGAACGCAATAGTGGGTGACAATTTACCGACCACAGGACGGGACTGTTTACGTAGAGGAAAAATTGCTTTCCTAGCTTGGAAAGCAAGATGAGAAAAAGTTTCTTTTAACACGTTATTAGCAGACTTGGTGCTATACACCACACCCAGGTATTTATATTGTTCAGCTTTTTCTATAATGTTATCTCCATAGTGGAAGCTTCTGCGTACTTTTGTGTAACGCTCATTAAAGATTAGAACTTTTGTTTTAGGAATGCTTACTATGATATGCCAGAGGGAAGCATATAAATACAGAGCAGTTAGCTGTTTTTGTAATCCCTCAGCATATTCTGAAAAAGGACAAGATCATCTGCAAATAACAGATATACCATTAGTAAGGTGTCCACAGGAATACCTTGATCTTGGTCAAATGTTGCGGATATGTCTTGTAAAAATTCCGTGAATAGTTTGGGACTGAGCTTACCGCCTTGTAGAACCCCATATTTGCTTTTTAATATGTCACTGATACGCGATTCCCATTTTACACGACACTCTGCTTTAGAGAACATGCTTCTTATTACGTTTAGCAAATTTCCGTCTATTCCCCTGTTCAATAATTTGTAGTATAATGTTGTTCTATCAATATAGTCAAATGCTTTTGTGAAATCGACAAAGCATGTATACAGGGGTTTAGAAAGACACCTTTGTTTATCTATGATGGCACATAGTATGAATATATTGTCTGTAGCTCGCGAATTGCTTTTAAAACCAGCTTGATAGGGATCATTATCATTACACAATTCGTTTTTAAATGAGAGTCTGATTTAGTATGTTAACTGACCATAACAAAATTATATGTGTACTTAACATTATGCTACTAAACAAGGACCTCTTCGATTATGCTAAGTGCACTTATCGTGTAATATTTTGTGATGTTGAAAAAAATATTTCATGCAAAAGCATGTTAAGTACATATGACAGGTTTATGTATATCTTCTAACTATGATTATTTTGCAACATGTAACATCAAAAACATGTTTTTACCATGCTAGTCGCAAGCCGTTTGCATCTGACACAAACTTTTTATATGGTAGAGTCAGGTTTGAACGTGGGAACTAATTCCACCCAAAAAGAAGTGCTGACGCCTCATAAGAAACATTTGTGATGCAATTTACCTCATAGAGTCTGGCCGTTTTGACATCGGACGTTTGTGTGGTCTGGCCATTTTTGTGATTTTGAGGCGTATTCTAATATTCCAAATATACATTTCGAATGATGGCATATGTATTTCCCATACACCACAGGGACACACATACAAAATATAACCGAAATACACTCCATTCAATTGGCCAATGTGATGTTGCCATAGTGACCGACAGCCATTTTAAATATGCTAATTAGGTAGTTAAATTTTCGGTAATTTTGTTTAAAAATGGTATTTTTGAGATCCACGGAGATTCAAGAGTACAATATTATATCAATTCACATAAAATATATTAAAATACATCACGGACGGTTCGAAGAAGCATTCAATAGGTCTATGTACACAAATTAATAGGGTAAATAAGTCATTGCCATGGTATATATTATTCTGTCTAAATTCCCTGAGGGGTATACCATATTTTATATTTTGAGATAACATTTCTCACTCATCTGGGAAATACCGAAAGCCTCGTATTAATCTGAGCCTGGAGTTCTTTTTTTAGTTCAGAAACGGTTGTGACGCAGATAAATCAACCCTTTATGTTCTAGGTTCCCCATGCTGTGTTCATAGTTGTTCAAGTGATGTCATCTGTGAATGGCTAAGCATTATTGCCAGGTCCGAGCTGGGCTCGGACTTAGACTGCTATGAGATAAAGAGATCAAGAGCTGGAGATGCGACATTTGTATCAGCAGCAGCTGATCTGTGGAATAACTTGCCTCTGAACCTTAGGTTGATAGAGGATATTTGCAGTTTTAGGACTGCTTTAAATGCACACTTTTTCACCAAACACTACGGTGACTGGGGTCACCACTAAACTATCCCGCTCCTTTTAAAATCACAAAGTGGAAGTTATTATGTAAAGCGCCTTGATTAGTTTTTCTACAGGGGGCGCTATATAAGTGTAAATTTGATTGATTGATTGATTGATGAGTTAAAGTCTATTCTCGCAAAATTATGAAAATGCTCTTAGCAGGTTCTTGCACGAGAGGCTTTATATTATTTATCTCTGCAGTATTGTTATTTTCAAAAAAAATCTGTTTTTAAAAGGAAAATTCATCATGGCATATTGAATAAGTTCATCAATCAACAACTTAGATGTGAGTTTTCCTTTTCCATTTTTTATCTTTCAAGTGTGGTGCAAAGTGTCGTGTTCTGTCTGCCATTACATGCATTAGGTAAGTAGGGGAGACCGTGCGAGTTTGCAAAGGGTTATTCAGAACAGTGCCCATATTTTTTACAGTAAATGTATTTTTGTCCTGTCCTGCCTCCTATAGCGAATGACTGTATCAGTACCCTAGACTTCATGTTTAAAGGTTGTTTACAAAACAAAATATAAAACACATTTTCCTCAACACAAAAGTTTTTTTGATGTCGCGCAAAATTAGATTTTGCCAAATGTTTGCCATTGAACGTGCCAGTTTCAACACATATAGTTGTAGTGCCCTAATTGAAGGTAATGTTATACTTCATACATGTCAGGTTCCCTTCTATGATGTTCATACATGTCAGGTTCCCTTCTATGATGCTAGTTCCAAATATGATTAAAAAAATACGTCCATGTGGGGTTTTTAAACAAAAAACAAAGAAAATGGGGTTAGTTTGACTGGTCATGCAGATTAACCCCACAATCTATCTGGTACATTCAACATTATTCCGACAAACTATATCCCATTTTCAAACTAACCCCAAGAGTGGGGTTTGCTTGAACAGTGAACAATCTAACTTTAACATGTTTTTCTGACTTTATCATATAAAAGATTAATCATTTTTTTCTAAATGTTGTTTGAACTAGCCCCGGTCTCCCCTATCAGGTTGAAGCAGGAATTTCACGATGGAGAATAAAAAGTGGCGTTCCTCGCGGTAGAATGTGACATGACGCAGATAAAGAAATGAATCGGGCTTTAGGCCACCTTTGTGCACATATAGGCCAAACTGGGCCAGGAGAACCTCCTGAGGCTGGTGAGATGATTGAGATGACACTGTCCTCCAGACACAAGATTCGAAATTCGAGCCCTGGCGGTCTGAGGTCGAGCACTCTACCTCTTGGTCACGGAGGCTCCCCACAATACTGACTTTCACACGTGGATGGGGAAGAAACATTTTTGTTTCTTTCAAACCGCCGAGATCGGGAACCGAACCCCGGACTCTGGCGTGAAAGGCAGCGGTGCTAACCACTACCCTAGGGCCCCCGCCCGACATGACGCAGATACAAATTGAAATCTGACATGTAGCAGTTGATGGATGCAAACCGATAGTCACGACACCTGGTGAGTATGCAAACAGCTCACCTTACGGAGGATGGCGTTACATGTATTTTTGTATTCCCGCTATCGAAAGACGTCAACGTTGTATCAATATCATTGATGTTGATACAATGTTGATACGACGTATTGTGCCCACAATTAACATGTAACATGTAAATGGAAGGTGAAAACAGAGACACATTCACGTTACAAAAATGAAATGAATCGGGCTTTAGGCCACCTTCGTGCACATATAGGCTAAACTGGGCCAGGAGAACCTCCTGAGGATGGTGAGTTGATTGAGATGACACTGTCCTCCAGACACAGGATTCGAAATTCGAGCCCTAGCGGTCTGAGGCCGAGCACGCTACCTCTCGGTCACGGAGGCTCCCCACAATACTGACTTTCACACGTCACACGTGGATGGGGAAAAAACATTTTTTGTTTCTTTCAAACCGCCGGGACCGGGAACCGAACCCCGAACTCTGGCGTGAAAGGCAGCGGTGCTAACCACCACCCTAGGGCCCCCGCCCACGTTCACGTTACACAGAGACGTTTTTACAAAAACAAAAGTTTACAAAGTTTTCAACTGAATCACTATTTTATGTAGTCTGGATCGGGCCATATCGCTATTTTGCAGTTGCGGTATTTCGAATCGCCTTTCTGTTTTTAGCATCGCCCTTTCGCATAGTTTCGCATCGCTCTTTCGCTGTTTCGCAGTAGGCCCCTATCATTGTTTCGCAGTGTCATTGTTTTGCATCGCCCTTTCGCACTTCGTTTCGTACTTTCGTTGTTTCTTAGTTTAGTTGTTTGTTTCTTTCGTTGTTTCGTACTTTCGTTGTTTTGTACCTTCGTTACGAAAATAAATAAATACATTTGAAAATAATACGTGCCGTGGTGAAGAGGTTAACGTTGCCGTCGATCACGCCGTAGCTCTGGTGAAAAGGTTAGCGCTACCGTCCATCACGCCGTAGCCCCGGAGGTGAACGTTGCCGTCCATCAGGCCGGAGCCCTGGTGGTTAACGCTGCCGTATACATTAGGCCGGAGCCTTCACGGCTAGCGCTGCTGTCCATGAAGCCGGAGCCCTGGTTGTCAACGCTAACGTCCATCAAGTTGAAACCCTGGTATATAGTGGTTAAAATTGCTGTCCCTCACGCAGGGGCCTTGGTGAAGAGGTTAACGCTGCCGTCACAACTAAACAACAGAAGTACAAAACAACGAAAGTGCGAAACAGCGAAAGTGCGAAACAACGAAAGTGAGAAGCAACGAAGGTACGAGACAGCGAAAGTACGAAACATCGAAACTGCAAAATTAAGAAAAAACGTAAGTACGAGACAACAAAAAGACGAAAAAACGAAACTGCAAAACAACGAAAGTACGAAACAGCGAACCAGCGAGAGTACGAAATAACGAAAGTACGAAACAACGAAAGTGCGAAACAACGAAAGTACGAAACAACGAAACTACGGGAGAACGAAAGTACGAGACAACGAAAGTACGAAACTGCGGAGCAACGAAGTCCGCAACAACAAAAATCAGATACAACGACAGTACCGTACGCAAAGACGAAAGTAAAAAATAACGAAAGTGCGAAACTGTGAAACAACGGGAGTACGAAACAACGAAAGTAAGAAACAACGAAAGTGCGAAACAACGCTAGTACGAAACAACAAAAGTGCGAACCAATGAAAGTGCAAAACTGCAAGACACCAACATTATGAAACAACGAAATTACGAATAAATGAAAGTCCGAAGCAACGAAAGTCCGAAACAACGAAATTACGAGACAACGATAGTACGAAAGTACGAAACAACAAAGTACGAAACAACGAAAAAAATATTATACGGGTACAAGGTTAACAAGGTTTTCGTTTTGAAGACATGCCTTAGTCATGTCAGGATAACGTCGACGCATAATTTCATGTTTCGGTGGGAGGGATTTTGTGGTTTGTTAATACATGTATTTAAAAATAGTTAACTTCAAGAGTTCTGAATATCACAGGTGTGTTTTTATTAAAAATAAAGTTTTTTATGTTGAATGGAAACATTTTCGGGTATTCTCAATCTCAGGGGATTACATTTCAAAGGCGAAGCTAAGCAGTGTTGTGTGCGAAAAAAGTGATGTTAACCTTAGAAATAAATGAAATGAAATGTAATGAAATGAATGGGGTTTAGGCCTCCTTTGTGCACGTATATGCTAAACTGGTCTAGGACAACATCCTGAGATGACACTGTCCTCCAGACACGAGATTCCAAATTCCAGCCCTGGCGTTCCAAGGCCGAGCCCGCTACCTCTCAGTCACGGAGGCCCCCCACAATATTTGATCTTTTATTTATCATATATTGCACTGTATAATATAATGTATGCTTCATTTTTAATGACGCATAAGTTTTCAAAGAAATTCTATTTCATATTGTTTCTTTGAAACCTGAATGCCAGAGTGGGGAAAGAATCCGAGATCACTAATTCGTATTAAAATACACCTGTGATGTCAATCTATTGTCCAAACAGTGGATTTGGATCTACGAATCTACTGTTTTTTTTTGCACTGGTCAGGTCAGCCACAATATACGGGTTTAACCATGAAAGTGCATGTCTAATATTTTATGGTTTAGCCATACCGACAATGAAATTGAGGTTTTCTATATCAAATCTTGGAACATCTGCACATATTCTGTTTATTTTGAGTAAAAGAACGAACTCAATTACAATAGATTCGTAGATCTAAATATACACGGCGCTTCGCGCCTCGTACATTCGGATCTACGAATCTATCGAATTTCGTTCTTTCTCCTTGACATACCAGACGTGCGATACAGAGTCTGTAATTGCCATTCGTAAAGATGTGCCCCATTCGTAAAGATGTGCCCCATTCATAAAGATCCATCAGGCCGGAGCCCTGGTGGTTAACGCTGCCGTATACATTAGGCCGGAGCCTTCACGGCTAGCGCTGCTGTCCATGAAGCCGGAGCCCTGGTTGTCAACGCTAACGTCCATCAAGTTGAAACCCTGGTATATAGTGGTTAAAATTGCTGTCCCTCACGCAGGGGCCTTGGTGAAGAGGTTAACGCTGCCGTCACAACTAAACAACAGAAGTACAAAACAACGAAAGTGCGAAACAGCGAAAGTGCGAAACAACGAAAGTGAGAAGCAACGAAGGTACGAGACAGCGAAAGTACGAAACATCGAAACTGCAAAATTATGAAAAAACGTAAGTACGAGACAACAAAAAGACGAAAAAACGAAACTGCAAAACAACGAAAGTACGAAACAGCGAACCAGCGAGAGTACGAAATAACGAAAGTACGAAACAACGAAAGTGCGAAACAACGAAAGTACGAAACAACGAAACTACGGGAGAACGAAAGTACGAGACAACGAAAGTACGAAACTGCGGAGCAACGAAGTCCGCAACAACAGAAATCAGATACAACGACAGTACCGTACGCAAAGACGAAAGTAAAAGATAACGAAAGTGCGAGACTGTGAAACAACGAGAGTACGAAACAACGAAAGTAAGAAACAACGAAAGTGCGAAACAACGCTAGTACGAAACAACAAAAGTGCGAACCAATGAAAGTGCAAAACTGCAAGACACCAACATTATGAAACAACGAAATTACGAATAAATGAAAGTCCGAAGCAACGAAAGTCCGAAACAACGAAATTACGAGACAACGATAGTACGAAAGTACGAAACAACAAAGTACGAAACAACGAAAAAAATATTATACGGGTACAAGGTTAACAAGGTTTTCGTTTTGAAGACATGCCTTAGTCATGTCAGGATAACGTCGACGCATAATTTCATGTTTCGGTGGGAGGGATTTTGTGGTTTGTTAATACATGTATTTAAAAATAGTTAACTTCAAGAGTTCTGAATATCACAGGTGTGTTTTTATTAATAATAAAGCTTTTTATGTTGAATGGAAACATTTTCGGGTATTCTCAATCTCAGGGGATTACATTTCAAAGGCGAAGCTAAGCAGTGTTGTGTGCTAAAAAAGTGATGTTAACCTTAGAAATAAATGAAATGAAATGAATGGGGTTTAGGCCTCCTTTGTGCACGTATATGCTAAACTGGTCTAGGACAACATCCTGAGATGACACTGTCCTCCAGACACGAGATTCCAAATTCCAGCCCTGGCGTTCCAAGGCCGAGCCCGCTACCTCTCAGTCACGGAGGCCCCCCACAATATTTGATCTTTTATTTATCATATATTGCACTGTATAATATAATGTATGCTTCATTTTTAATGACGCATAAGTTTTCAAAGACATTCTATTTCATATTGTTTCTTTGAAACCTGAATGCCAGAGTGGGGAAAGAATCCGAGATCACTAATTCGTATTAAAATACACCTGTGATGTCAATCTATTGTCCAAACAGTGGATTTGGATCTACGAATCTACTGTTTTTTCTGCACTGGTCAGGTCAGCCACAATATACGGGTTTAACCATGAAAGTGCATGTCTAATATTTTATGGTTTAGCCATACCGACAATGAAATTGAGGTTTTCTATATCAAATCTTGGAACATCTGCACATATTCTGTTATTTTGAGTAAAAGAACGAACTCAATTACAATAGATTCGTAGATCTAAATATACACGGCGCTTCGCGCCTCGTACATTCGGATCTACGAATCTATCGAATTTCGTTCTTTCTCCTTGACATACCAGACGTGCGATACAGAGTCTGTAATTGCCATTCGTAAAGATGTGCCCCATTCGTAAAGATGTGCCCCATTCTTAAAGATATGCCCCATTCGTAAAGATGTGCCCCATTCGTAAAGATGTGCCCCATTCGTAAAGATGTGCCCCATTCGTAAAGATGTGCCCCATTCGTAAAGATGTGCCCCCAAAATCCGGTGCGCGGATGATCGATTGCGCGATCAAATACTGCGTCATTGTTTGATCAGTTACTTTGATATTATTTTATAATGACGGATTTACATCTCATTGGAATAATGCATTAACATGGGAATTTAAACGCCTGTCTTTTTTGTCATTTTTTGCCTGTGAATTTGTCATTTTAAAAGGGTTACCCTCACAGTTCTCATGAAATTATAGGTCTCAGCGTACACGGGCTACCAGCGTATAACACCACAATATTTTTTTTAGGTCAGTAATTTTGGTTATTAGTTCCTAGTTCCTAGTTCAGCATTCGAATAAGTAATCAGTTACTAGTTCCTAGTTCATTATTCGAATAAGTAACCAGTTACTAATTCAACATTCGAGTGAGCTGGCATAGTCAACTCACATTTATAACCCATACATTAAATCTGTCAATTACCATGTTACGCTATATGATCAACCAGTAGCCAGCATCGTTACAGCGTTGGCCAACCCCTGTATGGAGAGGCTGGGCGCACTGAAGCTGACGGGCTCCAGCCTGGTCATGTGTTTGACACCTCTGCATAATACCCGATACCCGGCGATGGCTGAGTGAACCCTAGCACCCGAAGGGTGCTGAGAGTGGGATTAAGGCATTCGAAGCTTGTATGAAAGCTTTCTCTTAGCCTATCCAAATATTTCATTAGTATATATTACTCATTGGAAAATGTCTGGTTGGCAAGGGAGGCAAGGAACCTGGAAACAGAAGCATTTTAGAATTTAATTAATTTTGATGCGCCCTCGGCGAACAGAGGGTCGCGGTGGTCTAAATGAGGTGTTGAATCAGCCGGTAGCTACCCTATATCTCGTGTCCCAACTCTTGAAATCTGAATGGAAAAGGCCGATAGAGTTTTTATTTTGACAGATCCTTGAAATGAACATTTGAGACATTTCTTTTATTAAACCTATGCCTCTCGTGTACACTTAAGTTCACTTAGTATGTTTGACATACTTAAAATTGCGTTCTGAATTTTGGATCAAATGTGATCAATTTACCTCGTGTTGTTTGCCTGACTGTCTGTGTGCCATCGCCATACTCCCGCATACCCTGAGAAAGAACGTCAGAGTTATGTAATTTCATTGAAATTTGGGTGGAATGGTCTAAAAGGTGTCTAAAGTTGATAATTTGAGAAATAGAAAGTTCCTAGAATCGTGTCATCTTAATTGTGAAATTAAGAAAGTTCGCTTGTTCTCTTTTCAGAGCCACCAGGGGATTAAAGCCCTTGCTTTCACTCACCATGACAGTACTCGCGGGGGGTGACAATTATGTTGATTATCACCCCCTGCGATGACATGTGGTGAGTGACAACAGACTGTGACGTCTGTTGTTATCGTGACGCGGTGGCTGACCAACGCCGTAGGTGTTGGCCCGTCAACGCGTCAACGCTGTTATCACACTCACGTATGCTTGTCAGCGCCGCTAGCGTCGCGCCAATGCCGGCTCAGCGTTGTTAGCGCTGGACCGACATTGGCACCGCGGTAGCCACACTGTGAAAGCACTTCGCTGTTTCTGTCACTCACGCGTGCTGCCAACGCTGCCAGTGTTGCGTCAATGCCGGCCCAACGCTGTTGACGCCGCACCGGCATTGACACAACTCTACCCGCATTCACACAGCAGTCTCAATTTTCATCATAAATTTCGGCATATTCTGATATTAATTTGTCCAAATGTGTTGTATGCCCTCTTTTAATTCTTGAAGCTCTTAATTCATTTTGTAGTTTGAAAAGATCTGAATGCTCTTTGAGCGAATCTATGAATTTATATGTTAAAATTTGGAATCGATCTTTAATTAGATCGATCTTAGCAATTTTATGAATATCTTCAGTGTGCGAAAGTGGATCCAATTTGTAGGCTATTCTGATGGCCTTATTTTGAATGATTTGAAGTTTCTTGATATACGTTTCGAACGCTCCTAAAATTACTGGAGCGCCGTATTCTAGTACTGGACGTATATAACTTTTATATAGTCTCATTAGTGTTTTGGGTTTACAGCCCCACTTTGAGCCGCTCAGGAGTTTGAGCAGACCAAGGCGTTGCCTTCCTTTCTTAGCGTTTTCATCTATATGAACATTAAAAGTCAGCTTCTTATCTAAAATTACTCCTAGCAATTTTGCTTGCTGTACTGCAAGGAGTTTTTCGCCAAAAAGTTCTAGTTCTACATTTTTCTTAGTTTTAAGCATTATAAGCTGCGTTTTCTTAGCATTTAGTTTTATTCTCCACTTGGAGCACCATGCTTCTAGGTCTGATAAAACTTTGGCTAGCCTATATTTAATTGTTTTTTCACTTTTAGCAAAAGTCCAAAATCCCAGGTCGTCTGCGAACTGAGAGACCCCTACTGTATTACTGAAGGGATCTATTGGAATATCATTTACATAGATTAAGAATAGAAGTGGGCTGAGAACCGAGCCCTGAGGTGTGCCGGCATTAAGTGAAATTTTGTCTGAAGTCTCATTATTTATTTTGACTGAAATTTTCCTGTCAGTTATAAATGAAGACATTAATCTTACTATTTTATCTGGTAAATTTGTATTCATTAATTTATATCTTAGTCCGTTGTGCCATACGGAATCAAAAGCTTTTTCTACATCTATAAAGATTGCAGTTCCTTTATGGTGACGGCTATGTGCTATGTGCGCATCATCAGCTAGTCTGAGAATGTGTTCCATGGCACATCTTTTATTTCTATAGCCAATTTGCCATTTATTAAAGAAATTTTCTTCTTCTAATTTACTGCGCATTCTATGAGCAATTATTTTTTCAAAAAGTTTGCCTATGCAACTTAATAAACTTATTGGTCTATAGTTAGTTGGAATTTTATTGTCTTTTTTAGGCTTTGGGAGCATAATTCCTTGAGCTTCCTTTCATTTACTTGGAAAATACCCTATTTTTAGGCACTGATTGTACATAGTTTTTAAATTTTCAAATACTATTTCTGGACATTTTTTAATTATAGTGTATTTAATTCCGTCTGCTCCTGGAGCAGACCTACCTTTGGTCCTATCTAATTGTAGTTTTATTTCTTAAATCGAGATATCCCTGAGTAGTATACTATCGTCGCCATCTTCTACTTTATTTTCTTTTAGAGTTGAAAAAAGCTGCGATTTTTCATTTATAGCGTTATCTATTAAATCTTTAAATTCATCATAAAAAATTTCACCTGTGTGAGTAATTTGAATTTTGCCTAAAGATTCAGCGAACGTGGTTGCTTTTTCTAGGTCGTTTTGAGTTAAATTACCATTTTCTTTAATTATTGGCTTGGATGCGCCGCCTGATTTCTTACCATTAATACTATTAATGGTTTTCCAAAATTCTCTAGAGTCTTTAGTTTCGTCTAGTTTTTTTGTTTGCTGATTCCAAAATTCTTCTCTATCTTTGTTTACTTGTTTACTTACTAAGTTGTTTAATTTATTATATAGAGTTTTATCCTCTGCTTTTTGCGTATTTCTAGCTAAGCGTCTAATTTGTCTCTTTAATTTAATTAATTTCATTGTTTCATTTGAAATAAAAAGTGCTTTATCTTTACGTTTTGCTTTAGGACACGCTTTATTTAGCCCTTCTTTAATTATATTGCTTATTTTTTCGTTAGCTAAGTCTAGTTCCTCTGGTGTTTCAGGTTCGAGTCTATCTAAGGTATTTATTATTTCTTTATTAAACCTGCTCCAATCTGTTTTTTTCATATTGTAGAATTTCTCTCTGAAATTGTTTTTGAATTTGCGGTGAAGCTAATGTTAAATGAACTGGCAAATGATCTGAACCAATGTCATCGCCTACATCACATGATTGGATGCGTGACGCCATCTGGCGGCTAACTAGCGCTAAATCTAGTAGATCGCCGCCAGAGGACGTCCCTGGTCTATAAGTTACAGTGCTGATAAGAATTGAAAGTGGATATGAATTAATTATATGCCTGAAATTCTCTATGTTTGGTTTAATATCTGGCGGGTTATAAATAGTTGCTAATGCCATTGTCTTACCTTGTGATTTGAAGTTTATTGCCAAAAATTCTTCGTTAAAATCTGGAGTATCTATTTCATTAAATTTGATATATTTTCTAATTAAAATAGCTACACCGCCTGCTGCATGCTGCAGGCGCCCATTAGGATTAATTACATTTCTATCTTTTCTGATAATGTTATAATTTGGAATTCTGATTTCAGTTTGCTCTCTAAGTCTAGTTTCATTTAAGGTCACAAAATGTGGTTTATATTCATTTAAATAGTTAATTAGTTCAGTCCTTCTTTTATATAGTCCGTTAATGTTAGCATGAATAATTTGAACGTTTTTAGTTGGTGGTAAACTGTTATCCATATTTTATAAGTACTGTACTTTACTTAGCCCTACTTTAGTTTTTCCTACTTTAGTTAGGTTTTTACTGGTGAGTAAAAAATGAAATGAATCGGGCTTTAGGCCACCTTTGTGCACATATAGGCTAAACTGGGCCAGGAGAACCTCCTGAGGATGGTGAGATGATTGAGATGACACTGTCCTCCAGACACAGGATTCGAAATTCGAGCCCTGGCGGTCTGAGGCCGCGCACGCTACCTCTCGGTCACGGAGGCTCCCACAATACTAACTTTCACACGTGGATGGGGAAGAAACAATTTTGTTTCTTTTAAACCGCCGAGACCGGGAACCGAACCCCGGACTCTGGCGTGAAAGGCAGCGGTGCTAACCACTACCCTAGGGCCCCCGCCCTTTACTGGTGAGTACTGTACTGTACTAGACCCGGTAAAAACGGCCCTACTTTTTCTACTTTAGGTGAAGGTTGTACTTACAAGTTCTCTGGAAGTTGGAGTAGGTAGTCTCTGATGATCAGTGGGGAGATGTCTTTCCTGAAGGCCCAACTGACTGCTTTGCTGGCTAGGTGGGGTATGTCATCCCACTCCAACTTTCCTTCGTTCCTGTGGATCGTTCTGCTGTACAGGACCGTGTGGGCTGAAAAGAGAAGGGCAAGACGGGTTAAGTCACTATCTGCTAATTTAATTAGTGGTAACTCACTCTCACCTCCTGTAGCCTTCTTGGGCTGATCGGCGCGTTCACCCTGACGTTGGTGTTCTCGGTGCTGAGTTGGCTGGGATCTCTTGTTGATTTCCTGGGTGCTACAATGTCGCTGGTCTTCTCTCTTCTCAGCAATCTTCCTTTTCACCTCCATCGCTCTAGGGCATCTCCCGTCAGACGCCAGGTGATTTCCTGTGCAGTTGGCGCAGTAGCTTGCTCTGGCTGTGCAGTCCTGTCTCCTGTGGGCCCCAGCGCACTTTCCTCATCTCATGTCTCTTGCCTTGCAGGAGTCCTGGGCGTGGCTGAATCTCTGGCACCTGTAGCACTGCAGGATTCTGTTCTTCTTCTTGTACTCCTCAGTCTGCAGGAGCGAGTTCCGATGAAGAGACGGCTGTTGTTGATCGCTGCCTCCATCTCTTCCTTCTTCTCGAAAGTGACCTTGACTTTCGGGATGCCACGTCCTGAGGTCCTGTTGATGAATCTGATGACCTTCACCTTCAGACCTTGTTTCTCCAGGATGGCTGTCTCAATCTCTTCCTCTCCTATCGTGGGGTCCACGTCTTTCACTACCACGCTGAGGGCGTCTTCTATCTTGGCCTCGGTTGAACTTCTTGGTGGTCAGAAGACAGCTGAGGTTCCCATGAGGCCGCTGTCTTCTCTTTTCATGGACTCGTAGATCTTCTTTGAGTCCTCTTCTGTCTCAGGGAAGATGAGTAGGTCCTTTCCCATGGTCCTCCTTGTCTCACTTACCTTTACTCCCGTACGTTTACTCCATTGTATGAAAGTGATGTGGTTTGGTCCATTGACTGAACTGGGCAGATTCACGCCGACGATTGGCTGAACAGCTGTCTTCCTCTTCTTTTCTTCATTCTTCTTTTCTTCATTCTTATTCCCTGTTGCTGCGGGGGGCTGCTGAGCGGCGTCGCGACGCTTCATCTCTTCTTTCTTCTTTTGCATCTTAGCTTCTTTTCTCTTTCTCTCCTCCCTGCTGGTTGGAATTGTTGTCCAGTCAGAGCGCTCTCCGTCAGACAGGATTTCTCCTTCTTCTGCTTCCGGACGACGGTCTCCATCTCTTCTCTTTTCTCAGGCGTCTTTTGCACTGGAGATGCCGTCCTCTGTTTTTTCGCTGGTGAGCCCCCTAAACCTGGCTCTGCTTCAGCAACTCTTACCAAGGTCGTTAGCTGCGACGACCTGTGACCTATCTGGGCCTGGTCAACAGGTCTAAGTACCTGTGGCCGGCCGTCGGACAGCCTCCTCTTGGCTGTTGACTTCCTCGGAGTCATCTGTACTGGTGACTCTGATAGACACTCATACCTACCACTATCACCTTTGGTCTGCCACTGCGGCATATTATCCGGCGACCGCTGCTGGTTACTAGTTCGCCTTTCAAACCACCGGGGGCTCTGCTGCTCCGTGGGAGCGGCCGTCTGCTCAACATTCGCCGCTGGTTACTAGTTTGACATGCAAACCACCGGAGGGTATGATGCTCAGCTCTTACACCGAACCATACGTCAAACTCGGTCTAGTGATCTCCGACTTTCCCAGCAGGCAGCGTCAACCTCTGTACCAGGATCCCGTCTTAACCTGAGAAAGGGACAAACTAATAAAGGATGTGATAGAATGTGATATCTATATATAGACCTACAAGATTGGCGCATAGCAAACCCAATTCGTTGATCCAATGCTAATCTGATGTTGGTCCACCGTCTGTGACGCTGATTCAACAGTAGATCAGCATCGGTTCAATGTTTTCACAGTGCAGGTTGCTTGGTCTACATCCCGCAGCCATAGATGAGGTGGCCGCATGCTTTGTCAGGAAATGGTGATCAGCCAAAGATGCAAACTCCTTTTTCCTATCCTCTTGTACTTCAATGCAAGATGTCACGCATCATCGTTCTTCGAATTGATATATGGCACACCGTTGAACGTTTACCTTACACCTCAAAACGCGACTATAGACGTTTTTAATTCGTATTATTAGCCATTTAGATCACAGTGATTGAGAATGAAATGAGTGTTTAAACATCATGATTTGTAAATGTTCGGTATCAAATTAAGCCAATGCGAGTAAGTTTCATGTACTTAAAGTTGTGGGTCGCTGTAGCGAGACACAATGGCCAGTGGGTGAAAAAGTAAAAAAAATAATTTGGTGGTTTAATGGTTAAGGTGTCTCATTACATTCGCCTAGAATTATTTTATTACCGGATAGAATTTTTGAGAATGAAGATTACACACCATGTGAGAGCTGCCATATAGTGTTAAGTTGTCAAGTTGAAAAAAAATCCAAAAATCCGAGAAAAACTCGGATTGGCCGGATTCCACACCCCCACCCCCCCCCCCCATCCAATTTTTTTTTGGAAAAATGTACAGCAAATAAACAACACAAAAAAAAATCAATTTCCAAAAAAAAAAGACAAATCCGCGTTGGGGCTTGACCCACCCACACACTTCCAAGTTTTTCTCAGATTTTTGAATTTGTTTTAACTTGACAAAACCCCTTAGTATGTAACTTACGCAAACGTGTATCTACGAGTGTATAGGGGCCTATGCATTTTTGTTTATAGGTGTATTTCTGTTATTCCAAGGAAGTACAGATTCCGGATGCGGTGAAATGTTGGGTGTTTGGCTTGGCGGTAGGTGAGTGGATTATATTCTTGATGATTTCCAAAAATCAAATCTAGATAACTTGATACAATTGGGTATGTGAGAAAACAGCAAATTAGGCGCACAAATAACCAGCCATAACAAAGTTTTTTTTCGGTATACAGTAGCTTATTTATACATCTATGGAGGTGAATTCGTATCCAGTATCATGCTGTTTTTCTGTCAGAAAAACATTTGTAGGCTTATATTATTTTTATTTCGCACTACTTGTAACCAATTTCTGAACGTTTTGTGTTTCTCTGTATATTAACACGTTAAGGCAAGTAACACAATTACGTGGAAAAAAACAATTATTCAATTGAATGTTACATACTTCATGTACATTGCTCGCCCTTCTTGTTCAATCATATTGATTTATAATGCTCATCAAAACGTTGTCCGGGGTCAAAAAGTGTTCAGGGTGGAATGTGAATAGTCTACATGTTAACCATTAAAACACCCAGTTAGAAAATATATTAGATTATCACCCACTTGGAGTTTTGTCTCGCTACCAGACCCACAACTTCAAGTGGATGTAATTTACTAGTATGTGTTTAATTTGAGACTGAACATCTCCTTCCCAATAACAGTGATTTTTCTCGGCTAATAGAACGGATGAAAAACGATGTAGTCCTCTCAACGTAGCATAACATCTGCATCTTCTCAGCACACTCATTCTTACCCCAGAACACTAAATTTATGGACCCCACAACAATTTTGCATGCTTTAAGCGCTCATTTAAGAGATAAGCACGACTATAGGTTAGGCCTATATCACATAGGCATATTGGGAATGAAATAAGTGCTTAAACTGCAATACTTGTAAATGATTGGTCTCAAATTAAAAATAAATGGTTTTATATGAAGTGTGGTGATGTAGGCCCCCATAGGCTTGACACATAGGCCTATTGACCTCGCATTGCATCTGCAGTCCCAGAAACATTACGTGACACATACACCTATGCTGATTTAATTATGGGCCACCGTCGTAGACAGT